>JBBPDE010013925.1:0-11139 GCA_037974605.1 Nannopetersius ansorgii
TTAATCTACAATGTAGCCCATAATAAACACAAAGGAAATGGTTGAATGAGAAGGTGTGTCCAAACTTTTGACTGGTAGTGTATGCTATGATCAGTGGTGCTCCAGGTTTCAAAGCAGGGTGTCTGAGGGGCCTTAAAAATGGTCATTTGTTTGCAATTACACTTTACAAGTTAAAGGTTTAGCATGTGTTGATTATTTTTTTCTTTTAGGAGGGTTTTTTTTAAATGTGGCATCCCAAACTCATTAGATTAAATGGGTTCAGTCGCCCATTGCCTGCTGTTGACCTAGCATGCCCCAAACTATGGAGATATTAGACCAGATCTAGTTTGGTGACTAGCATTAAGCACCTATAGGATCAAATCTTGTGATGTTTTGTATCTGAAATCAAACAGGCAGCATTATAAAGCCAGGCTTATATTAGCTAACATGAGCTAACAAGCTTAATCCAGAGGCTATTATAGCTTCTTCAGCTGATGAGAGGCTTGTACAGGGCACAGCTTTTAAAACAAATGGCAAACCAATACATCTTTTCTGCATCATCTTTCTTTTAAAAGAAACGCCACCCTAATGCACTATGAAACCAAACCCCATATTGACCTTCCCATACAGGACATTAAGGGAAATTACTGGAATAAATGCACAGATTAAGGGGTAAAATTACTGAATTCCCTCCTTACTTTTTACCTCCTGAATGAACGCCTTAAATTTAAGATGAAGGGGTTTCGCACTCTTGCCTTAAATCTAATATTAAGGTAAAGTCAAGGGACGGGTTCATTAATTAAGGACAGCGGTAAATTAAGCAGATTTTAAGAACATTGTGTTTTGTAGCGAGTCATTACTCTTTAAAAAGCAGCACATTTTACTCGAGGAGGCCTTCAGACAATCTGCTACCCTAAAGGCCAGGAGTTACATTATAAATTCTAGAATATACAGCAGTACTAAATCTGTCTTAAAACCTGTGGTTTTGCTCTCAATATCCTCCTGAGACCCGGCCCATTCATTTAGGTCCTTTATAGTGGACATTTTGTTCACCTATATCCTTCTGAAGTATTTGGAGATTCACCATCGAGCCCTATAGTGTTCTGTAGAGGAGATCCTGGGCTCTCCAGTGATGGTCCTGTGAGGGTTTGAAGGCTGGAACAAGGACTGCAATGGCAAGACATACATGAGGAGCAGCAAATGCAAGATGTTCCTCTGCAGAACCAAAAATAAAACCAGGACAATCACAGCTAAACTATCCAGAGGATGTTCTATGACTTATAACTCACTGTGGGACTAAAATACAGGTTTTGTTGTCCTTGCAAGCTACAAGCAAAAGAAGAGTAAGTTTTATTGTTTTAATCAAGTTGAACATGTTCTTGGGTTAATATAATGTTTTTTATTTTCAAAATTCAGTTCTATTTTCACACGGAGTTTGTCCTGTTGTCCTCTACAGTGGACATGCTGGAAAAAATTAAATAAAATAAAATAAATAAATAAATAAATAAATTAGGGCTGCACAATATATCGCAAATTTACCGTCATCGCGAAATCAACATGCGCAATATCCATATCGCCAAAGACTGACTGAACTGCAATAAATGGTGTTTTTCCAAACTCTTCACCCAGAGCCACAGAGAAGAGGGCAGAAACATCACTGGGGCAGTTTCTTCATCTTCTGTGCTGCTGTTATAGATTCTTCCTTTTGCTTATTTAAATTCGTATAGTAATTATAGATTTAAAATTATTTTAAAAAAAGTTTTTTTAACAATGGTTCAAATGTTTTATGGGAGGCATTAAATGCTCTGTTTAAGTAAATTCTTAAAAAAAAACAAAAACATTGGAATGAAAACATTGCATTAAATTTTTTTTTCTGCATAGACTAGTCAGTGTCTGGAGTCTAAATCACCAGCAAATCCAAAGCATAGAAACATGAACACTATAAAGGCTAAGCTTTTACTCACTTATCTCATGTGATATCACCATCGCAACACACAACTACATTATCGCATGTTTTCCTGATGTTGTGCAGCCCTAATATATATTGAATGAAATTTTAATTGTAAGGTGTGTTTTTAAGGCCCAAATAAAAAAAAAAGAAATTGTAAGACTCTTTTTTTCTTCGGTTATCAGAAGGATATACATTGTCTTCAGAGTCAATCAGTTTACTTTGACTTTTTGTGCTCACTGTGTGCAACACCTTTTTGGTTTCCTCATCACTGGCCGTTGCCACTACACTGCATCTACGGGTCCCTCCAAATACAGAGAAGTGTAAAGGCTCAACCAGTAGAGGGCCTCCAAGACTCATTCCCTATTTGTTGCAGGGCAGAAAAATGATAAAAGTTTCAGTTCAGCGAGGTAAGCCTGTTAAATAGAGCACTTCAGTCTTTGAGAACGCCATTGCATGTTTTTTTCACTCACCCTGAAAGCACCTTCTCTTCACAAAGCTGGTAAATTGTTAAGCGGACTTGTTCGGCCTTGGTTTGAGGAATGGCATTCACTTCAATGGTGTGTGTGATGTAAAACGGCCATATTTTCCATCGCTTATTATATGAATATCTAATCATAGGCGAACGCTTATCACTCCATAACCAACCCTGGATACACACCACCAAGAAAGTGAACCTGTGCGCGCTGGAATCCAGCGCAACTCGCACAAGTGGGGATCAGTTTACTCCACACATGTTACTTTAATTCTGATGACTGTAGAGCGTGTGAAGACTACAGTTGTACGCTGTGGAATCCGCTCGGCATCAATAGGGGCTGTGCTGTATCAAAGCAGCTCTGCGGTGAGTAACATGTGTGTAATGTTAAGAATGTACTGTAACGTCTCCACATGACGAATTTTCTTTTTAAACCGAGGCCCAATCCAACCGTGAGGCTCCAAAAGCAAGGAGTATTCAGTCTTATCTCAGAAAAGACAAATGCCTTACAGAGAAAGAGAAAAACAGCACCGGGGCCTGGAAGAGTTCCGGTGAAAAGCCGTGTATCTACAATCTACAGTTTTTATGATTTGAGTTGTGTGTTGGCAAGATCTACAAACACTTGACTCGACAAACTACAGAAGGTACAAAAAAGTGGCATTCCCATTAAAACTAATGTGCGTGTGGGCGGGGGGGCTTCTCATTATAACTCATTATAACCATGTACATTCATTTTTAGAACCATTTCTAACGCTGATATAATAAACTGGAGTCTTGTCTAACTTCATGTTGTAGTTCATCTGTCAAATTATGGCAAGAACTGGTGCACCAAATGTTTTTTTGATGTTTATTTTAATGATATTTAGAAAAGTGACATCCAATGGAAAGTAACTGGTTCGTGTTTAATACTACATTATAAACACCAGTAATAAAACCACTATAAAACTTCACAGTCGTAGCTTTTGTTTGTAGTTTTTATACTAATATACATTTATTTATAATATATGAATACATTCCTTCACCACACAAAGATATAATTTTGCCTATTACTATACTATATTGCCTATTATCTGTGAGTTCCTGCTAGTTATGAAGCTTTTACTCATACTCATTCGCATTTAGCAAGTTTACAGATCTCCACAAGGGGGAGCCCTTAACCATGGCTTTCCCATGTACCATCCGAGTGAGTAATATGGTATTCTTGCTTGAATAAAGTGTTTAAAATGGCACAGGAGAGACAGGATTGATCTGAGGCTGCCAGAAGGGACACTCCTGACAGTATATGTGTATATAAAGTGAGCACTGAAGGCCCTGAAAAGAAATGTTAACAAATGGCCTTACATAAGAGACAAAAAATAATGGGATTCACCTTTTGAAGAGCTGGGTTGAATCAGATGTGGCATTTACAGAATGCAGGGGAAAAGCGTTAATGTTTTTCTGTAGCCCTCAAGTGCTGAGACCGAAATTGAGAACTTTCATTGCCCATCTTCTTCAAAAGGTGTACTGAGAGGCAGCCAGGGATGTTCCTAGTACACCAGAGTCGGCGCTCATAACAGAATTAATGTGCTGGCATGGAGCCCCAAGTCATAATTCTGGAGGTTGCATTTTTTTCTTATTTAAAGATTTGTGTCCAGCACCCAACAATCCCCTCAAGAGTCCATTTATGAGTGGAGAACGAGTGACTACCGGACCCCACAGACCGACTTGGTTTCATCCCCGGCCCTCCACGACTCACTTGAGCGCTTCATAACAAAAGAATGTTCCCCTCCAAGGACCGTCTTAGAGGAAATTTAATTTTCGTGTAGGCTCGGTAGATTGATGCTGACAAGGCACTGACTGATGACTGGCTGAATGTGGAGCCGTGGGCCTGCCTGAGGTACATGAAGGTACATACACTAAAAATGTAACACACTGAATTTACTTCATCTCACTGAGTAAATCACTTCCACATGTGGCCACGCAATTACTGCCAAGAGTAAATAAATGGAGAGACAAAATGACGTTGATCAATTCATTCATATGGGAATGACGTCTGAATCAAGAACATTCAGTTAGAATGCATAACTGGCTCAGAGTTAAAGGGCCAGTATCCTACATTTTCAATTTATTTTGTTTTTTGACCCAAAGTTAATGTATGTGGTCTGTGTGGATGTACGGTCAGGACAAATCTTCCAAAAAATAAGAGAAAAATGTTTCACTAGATTTTATTATGAGACATTTAAGACTATATTTATTGCACGTGTTACATTGCAAAGAGCAGCTGACTCTTTTAAATGATATTTTAAAAAGTGTCATATTTAAATGATGATTACCCTCGTGCCTTATTCAGGTCAGGTGGAAACACTCGTCCTAAATTCGGCATGAATTATCTGACCTACCTGCTTTATCCTGAATAGGTGAATATCGGCAAATGTGTTTGCTTTTGTGACCTCACAAAAGTAGTTTTTCTACATGGACTGGATAGTAAATGTCATGAAACTTTAGCAAGATTTACTCACTAGTTCAGACTTTTGTTTCAGAAAAGTAAGAAGGAAAAAAAATATTTTTCACCACATGGGCCCTTTAAAGACCCTAAGTAGTCAGAACCCGATGGGGAATAGTGAGGGGGGGTGCTTACATATTTTAACATATAAGCCGCTACCACAGTCCACAGCCCCTCTCTCAGCTGCCCCAATGCAGAAAGAGTCTCAGCCAGGGAAACTCTGGTCCTCAGGCTTTATCAGGTCTGTAAGGAATGTGAACCCATTCCATATCTGTATCACCCTCTTATGCCTCTGTGGGGTTAAAATGCAGTATGGCTCCTTCTTACAGTGGAAAGAATGTCCACTCTGTCCACCCACTCACTGTATGACATCAGACACATACAGATAATCATAACTAACTAGTCAGAAAACTAGGCAGATTTGAATTCAAACTGCTTGTTGTCATTTATTTCGATGCATATGGCTTTTAACATAAGATGAAACAAGTACAGGAAATACAGTTCATCATTTTCTTCATACAGTTTTGCAACATGTCTGGGAAAAGGTGCTATTCTAACTGAATGTCTTCTTAGGTAACACTGAAGCCCATTTTAAAAGAGACACAAGAGAGCTCTCGGTAGGTTTCGGTAATATAAGCAGCCTCTGAAACAGAGAAGAATAAATAAAAGGTATAGAGAAGATGCTGGAAAGTCGCATAGGAGAAAAAGGGGTTAAAGGCATTTTGCAAGAACATTCCTGTTAGTCATGACATCTATGGTCATGCATGTGCGAGAACCAAAAACGGAGAGCAAGTGCCTTACAGGCATTCCTTTCCCCAGCACTGTGACACATCAAATGCAGCTTCACACACATTCCTGTATGCTACTGTACAAACAGTGATACACAGTGAAAACAGCAATAAGTCCCAGCGAATGTAGTGTACAACATAAAACCTGTTTGCAGTAAATCAACCTTTGAACTGCAGTTGAATGAAAAAGAACAAAACAACATACGATACTATTCAAAAGTCAGCTAAATTCACTGATGAGAACTGTCTAGGTTTGGCCTAATATTCGAATGGCGACACTATTCTGAACTGAGCAAAACTAAGTGTGCAAACTGGGAATTGTATGAACATGAGTGTGGAACATCTATGAACCTACTGAGCTCCTTTTGAGAATCAGTCAAACGCTCCACCACTCGACAACCTGTATTCCCAGGCGGCAATGGATTGGCATTTGCCTTTAAGAAATTTCCTTAAAGGACAAGCAAAAATATAGAAAAAAAATTCTGCTTTGTGCACTTTCTGAATTTGCAAAGTTACATTAGCACCAAGGTTTTGTGCATTCACTATCCAACAAAAAACAATGTCTGCCATTGGGTGACTAGGACTGCTGAGTAGAAGGGGAGACATTCGAGCCAATTACTTAAATAAATAAATACACAGGAGTAACAAATGAATCACTATTAACTTAATTTCATCTCATAATTTGGTTTCTTGAGGTTTTAAATGAACCCTTCAGGCTTAAAATCCCACAAATGTGTTTTCATTTAGTCAATGAAGTTCAGATTTGCTTCATGTTCAAAAGAGTCCAGACACTACTTTTAATTACTGAATGGGGCATTTTTCAGGGAGCCCAAATGACCTTACACATGCATCAACACAGCTTGTAAACTCTAATGCAGGCACACATGAGCCTAATGTCAGTATGCGCAAAGCCAAGTGTCGGCTGGAGGGGTGTAAAGTGGAAACTGCATTTTCTGGAGTGATGGAGCTCCGACTAATATTTCTGGGATGAACTTAAGTGGTGTTTGTGATCTGGAACTAATTACCCATCAGTACCTGACTGCACTATTGCCCTTGTGGCTGAATGCAACCAAATCCTCACAGCAATGAAGTGTACCCAGAAGAGCCGTAATTGCACATAATACCTCTGATTTCAGAACATATGTTAACAAGCTGGTGTCTACGTACTATTGAACACATTAGTGTGGCTGCCATGCAGAAATCCACTACCTTTTCAGCAGTGTGGTGAAAGTGTGCGCTCGTGCTGTCATGGTTAGCATTGCATCATGTGACCATGCAGGTGATCACCTCGAGTCTGACACGACTCAGAGCATATCGGCAGTGGACACAGCAGACAGGTCGAGAAAGACTACAAGTGAACGACAGGAAACAGAAAATATGAATGATACATTTTCTGCATTTATAAACACACACTGACCAGACACCAGGTGCACCTGCCTTTAATCTACATGCACTGTCCAAGTTATCAGCTCCAATTATCAGGTTGCTAATCACTCTTACCACACAATAATAATCCAGCCACATGTCAGTGCCACTGCTGTAATGAGAATTGCCCACCACCCAAAGGATACGACTCACTGAGGGTACTGTGGGGGTCCTGACCACTGGAGATGGGTAGTGCATCTATAGGTTAAGTGGAGCTGATAAAATAGACAATCAGCGTAGATACAAGATAGATGTACCTACTGAAGTGGCCAATGTGTGTGTGTGTGTGAGTGTGTGTGTGTGTATAGAGATAGATATAGAGATAGATAGATATGTACACACACACACACACACACACACACACATTAACCACAGTGTAGCTAAAACAGCTCTGCAACAAGAGCTACATACTGTGTATGAAAGAAACCATGAATTTTTTTTGCATTTCATGTCACTGTCTGCATTTTTGGTACATTTGCATTGAAAAACACTCATTAAACTGTCAGATAAAAACATACAAAGGTTCTGAGCTGAACATCTGTGAGGATCAGAACAGAACAAAACAAACCTTCCAGTGTATAAAAAGATTTTTTTCTCCTTAAACCAACCATGTGATTGCCTCACCGATGCCCTTGAGGAAACATAATCGAAAAACGTTCAGTGCATTGGACTGTAAATTGCCAGCGTACTGTAACGCTGTGTTCATACAGGCGGGTGTTTCTAAACTCTATTCTTAACTCACAGAGAAAAGTCCAGTGACTTAAACGGTTGCACTTGGCTCTGTTTTTATTGCTCACAATTCTATTCTTATCAATAGTACAAGAGTGTTTATCCTGTTATCTGCTGTATAATGACACAGCAAGGCACGTGTGCTTGTGACGTTTTGATCAGTTCACAGCCCAGGTCTAGTTTTGAGAAATGGAATTAAATCTGTGTACAATGTGATGCTTTCACGAGTGCATTTCTTCCCACAACATTCTGTGAACCTACTCAAGTCGTTAACCCAGCATAGCTAACCGACGGATCCAAAATGCATAAATAATAGTTCCTATGTTATTTATACCGAACTCAGCTGTGTAGTTAGGAAAAAGAGTTACCCTTAATGTTATAAGTACATTGAAAGCAATGTTGGCACACAGAATCAGGCACATTCTTAGAAATTCATTGGGCATTAACTCAAATGCGAATGTAAAGCAAATCTGAGGCCCAATAATGTAAAAACACCTCTGCTGCATATTTGATTCTCGTAAAATGTGTAAACATTTGATATCAGTGAGAGGAATGTCAGATTGGCCTGCAGGACAACACCCTGTTTGGTTTGGCAGTTTCATTGCACGTGACCATAAGCAGAGCAGACAATGCTGTTTGTGACTTAGCTCAGACTGGTTTAGTAAACTTGCAGTGTCCACACAAAACAGACCATTAATAATTACCCTACAGAACATGCACACACAACCCCTACCCCCACCCCCAGTCTTTTACTGGAATAGGTCCAGGCAGCTCACTCATTAAAGTGCTTTAAGTTTAGTTTTCCAAATGTTCTGCTTGCACTCTCCCTCTTTTTGTGAGAAATTTCTACTGCTCTAATAGGAGAGAAGCAATGAAAAATGGCTGGAACGGGTCCGAGACCAATTGTTCGACTTCCAAACTCCCAATGAAAACAAAAAGTGACGAGCTGGAGTCATCTTAAGTTCAGGCAGCACATCACGGGATCTCTTTTCATTGTAAAAAAAAAAACAGGTTCCCGTTCCTGACAAGAATGCAGCTTTTCTCAAGTTGATCCTTGTCAGCTATCGATCCCATCACTTCTGAGGAATTTGATAAAGTCTTTGCTTTATTTTTTCTACTGATAAATGATAATGTGGATTTATTCCAAGGAACTGGTAGAACCTGGAGAGAGCCAGAAGGGCCCGCTGAGGGTCTATGCGAAGAGCCCGGGGCCCAGGTGCCGCTCCAGCCACTCCTGCAGGGGCTGCAGGTCTAGAGGGCCGGCCTCCGCCTGCAGCTGCATCAGGAGCTCGTGCATGGCCGCCAGCAGAGGCAGGCCCACGCTCAGCAGCTCGTACAGGAAGATATAGTCCTCCGCATTGTGCCTGAAGTGCAGGCCCACAGCCCGCCACTTCCCACCCAGCCAGTTAGCCATGCGGCGAGGCGCGGCACACACAGCCTGGCTCACGTGCAGAGGCCAGTGCAGACTTCTCTTCAACAGGGAGGACAGGGTACCTGGAGACTGCCTCGGAGAGCTCTCAGCACTGGCTGGACCGGGACGAGTGCTGGGGTGGACACTGCCATCGCGTGGCTGAGCAAAAGGAAAAAGTAATAAAAAATGCGGTCAGGCTTTTTTTTGTTATGAAAAGAACACATGAACCGAGTGCTGAACACGGGGAATGCTTACCATATGTGTATCAGATATCCCTCCGCACTTAACGAATTTACGTTGAGAAAAATGGAGTTTGCAGTACAGCTTCCCTACAACAGCAAAAACAGCAAGAGTATGACAATGTTACAGGTCAGACTCGGGTCCCTTCCAATCACTTTAAACGGGAAAGAATCAAAACGAGGTTTAACTTTGACTTAAACACCAGTGTCTACTTTGATTCCGACGCGAGTCTCTACTGAAAATGCGTTTTTTATGTTTGTTTTCTGTCTTGATAGGTAGTTTAACTATTCATTTCAATGTATCAAATGTTCATTCAGAGTTAAGGTGGTCAGAATTAAGAAATAAATGGAACTCTGAAATAATTTCCCAAAATTTTCATTAACAATATTCAGCAAAAATGCAATCTTAAGTGAAAAATGTAATTCATGTTAGAGAAACAAAACAAACTCACTTACAGTTACTATGCAGTACAGAAGGTAACACACTCCCCCTCACCCCCAGACAGTGGATCCTGATGTACATGAACTGCATAGTAACTGCAAGATGCACTGACTGGCAAATTTTTCCTTCGTCTAATTATTTTATGTATTTTTACCAGTTGTATTTTCTTCTTAAGTTGTTTAGCGTAAAATAATACTATATTAACCCGATCACAGACCACGGAAAATATCTCAATATCGTGACAGATTTTCTGGATTTAGTGAAAATCTTTTTAAGCATCATGATAAAGAACCATTTTAAGTGTGATCGTTTTTGTTGGCTGGTGATGCCGTGATCAGTGTCAGCTCACCCTGCTCCGAGTCGAAGGCGTGTCCACCCTGGCACAGCGGGGCACCGCAGGTGTGACAGCGGAAACACTCTCTGTGGAAGAAGAGCCCCTCGGCACGAAGGCGCTCTGCCACGTACACGCGCTTCTTACAGGCATGACACACATCACCCAGGCTGTGGCGGAACTCCCTCCGCGAGGAGCCCTGAGAAAAAGAGTCAGAATTCCAGTCACAATCATAATAATCAGACCACAGTCGAGTGGGAATGTGCAGAAGTATTTGTGCAGAGCCTTGGAATGGTGTCCATGCTGTGGGCTGCTGTGGAAGCAGGTTGAAGATATTATGTGGTGCTGGATTGCCCTAAAAAAACCAAAATATTCACATATGTTTAAATCATGAGTTCCCATGAATTGAGATTTTCCATCAGAACACATGACGGAGAGAGGCAGATCACAAAAATCCCAGAATACAGTAAATCTAAAGCTCAGCCAACTTGAGGCTTAAGTCCAGATCTCAAGAGATTCTAAAAGCAGTGAAAATAACTCCAGAAGTGCATGAATGTGAAGAATGGATGTTATATATCAGATTATAGAAGATGGCAGATTTTCATTCTGTATTTAGCACTCTTTATAACAATAAATAAAATCACCAATAATCACAACTTACTTTCATTATAACTAAAAAGATGTTAACTGTACACGGTTATTGAGTTTAACTGTACACGAACACTGGAATAATACGATTCTATATGGTTTTGTACCTCTTATATTATTAGTTTACACCACAGTTTTTGAATCATTGGTAAAAATAATACTCATTTAATGGAAAATGACAACAACTAAAACAATGTATGTAGTAGGGGTGTAACGCTACACAGATGGTTCGGTACGTACCC
>JBBPDE010013934.1:0-11139 GCA_037974605.1 Nannopetersius ansorgii
TGGCCTGTTCAAAGCAAGCGAGTCTGGATTCTTTCTTTCCGCAGGGTGGTGGTTGTCGCGGTCGTGATCGTGGCCGGGGGCCGGGGCTGGGGGGGGGTTGTTTGGATAATGTGCTGCAGCCCCAAAGCCTGAAATGACCGGTCCCCAGGACAAATAAGTTTGAGAAACGCTGGTATAGATTATACAATCCTATGTATTGATCTGATGATATCATTACAAATCAGACACCAACATTTTGAACATAAGCAACAAATTAGTGAGGCCTATCCAGTACAACCTCCAGACACAACCTCCACATTCTGCTTCAGAATAGTGTGAACGTCCTATAATAAGTGTCAATGACATTGGGGAAATTCTCATGTGTGGCAAGTGGGGTTCATAAGTGGCTTTGTGTCGAAAAAAAAAAAATCAATGTCATTTCAATCATCATGCGTCAGTCACATTTCCCCCAAATCCTCCCAGTACTCGTCCATCACCCGCTCTCGAACCCCGTCCACGGGCTCCTCTCTCACTCCCTGACGCAGTAATTGAACCACATGATTCAGTGTTTCCTCTTTTTTATGTTTTTGCTGAGAATAGCAGCACCCAGATGAGATGGATGCGTGTCTTCAACGCTTAATGCCTTATCTCTCCCACAGCAGGCCCCAAGGAGGCCGTTTACTGGGCTGGGCTTGACTGACAGCTCATCAGCGCCAAGGAGGCTTTCTCAGGAGAAAACAGTTAGGAAAGGTCAACTTTGGGTCTGCGGTGAATGAGAGGAGCAATCTGTGATGCATTATTGCCTCCAAATATCACTCTGCTATCAGCATGGCGGAGCAGCTCAGAGAGGGTCATCAGAGAGGCAGCGGGTCCCTCTAGT
This sequence comes from Nannopetersius ansorgii, assembly GCA_037974605.1. Classification (NCBI taxonomy): domain Eukaryota; kingdom Metazoa; phylum Chordata; class Actinopteri; order Characiformes; family Alestidae; genus Nannopetersius; species Nannopetersius ansorgii. Next base: position 860 of record JBBPDE010013934.1, read on the forward strand.
GGTCATTATCATGCAGGAGCGCTGCTGGAGGTACAGTAATGACCTCACCTTGGAATAAAGAGAGAGAGAGAGAGCGTCAGAGAGAAACAGAGAGAGAGAGACAGAGACAGAGAGAGGGACTGAGAGAGAGAGAGAGAAGGGGGAGGCAGAGAGAAAGAGAGAGAGATAGACAGAGACAGAGAGGTAGAGAGAGACAGAGAGGTAGAGAGTGAGAGAAGTGAGAGAGACAGAGACAGGGAAACAGAGAGGTAGAGAGAGACAGAGAGAGAAGGCCAGAGAGAGAGAGAGAGACAGAGACAGAGACAGGGAGAGAGACAGAGAGAGATAGACAGAGACAGGGAAACAGAGAGGTAGAGAGTGACAGAGAGAGAAGGACAGAGAGAGAGAGAGAGAGAGACAGATACAGGGAGAGAGACAGAGACAGAGACAGGGAGAGAGACAGAGAGAGAGAGGTAGAGAGAGAGACTGAGGTTCTAATGAAGTCAGGAAACCAGCCCACAACAGAAAAACGTCTCCTGTGGTGAACAGGCATTACCCACCTAAACGCTGCTGTAAACTGTGTAATACCAGCATTTTATATTTATTATATTTATTAAATACATTATATGTGTATTTCCAAGAGAACAGTGCAGCAGTTCCTGTGGCAGTCTGAATGTGTTGTTTGTTTGGTTTTGATTGATCAGCACCCAAATGACATTAATTTCCTCAGAGTTCACCCTGATAAGCACAACAGGAACATTAATAGACAGTCAGTGTTTATAAACCATGTACAGTACAATGTACAGTAATGCAGATTAAACTGCCAAACAGTAACCATACAGGAACAGTTTGCTGGGAATTACCTTAAGAGTTTCTTGTAGAATGCCTTCAGATCCCATCAGAAACACATCAGAAGTGTCGAGAATCAGTCACATATCGCCAGAATTCTTCAAACTGAAACATCAACCCATCAAGAAAAAAACAAAACAGCTTCACAAACCATCAGACACCCCTTAAAAACACCAGGAACCAGCAGACGTCTGCCTGGAAGTCTTGATTTTGGACTTTTTCTTCTGAGAAGACCTCAGGTCTGGGAGATTTTGGAAGAGAACATTGACCGAAGCGTTTCATTTTTATTTGTCTAAATCCAAAGCATATGATGGTTTTAATCTAGTCTAGAACAGACTGGAAATCACCAGGAATCCTCAAACATTTAATTTCCCTTTTCCCTGCTGTTTTCCCCACATGGTGGCAGCAGAGTGTTATTTCTGGGCTGTGTTACATAACCTGGCTGAGTTTCAGTTTCTGAAAACCTCCTGCTTCTTTAAGAGACAAGAAAAACCAGAGAAAATGGCAACAGTTTCCTTGTTAAATCAGATTCAATACAGACTTATCTCAAATGTTTGTGAGTAACAAAATGAGACAGTACAGTGGCCTGTAAACCCTTTAAAAAGTCTCTGAGGGTTGTGATATGAGTCTTCACTCTGCTGGGAGGGGGATGGAGGGGGGAGGGCTGTAAAAATCTCCATTTTATTATCTGTGTGTTTAAGGAGTCCAGATGTCAGGATCAGGGTCTTGGTTGGTCTGGGACTTTAAGAGAGAGGCAGAGCGAAGGGCAGCCCCTCTTACCCCCTCGGCCCCTTTCGGCCTGTGCTCCAGGCCTTAGCTGGATCCTGGGATGGGGGTGGCTGGATGTCGTGCCCTGGGCTGGAAGAAATGCTGGATTGCCGCACGCTGGGCAATGAAAGTTAATGGTGGTGAAAGTATCGTAAGAAGCGTCCACTCTGCCAAAGTCTACACGGAGCCGGCGCACCCTGAAAAGCTGCGATTGAATCGGGAGATGTGGTGAAACGGCAGCAAAATATTGCTTGTACAGTTTGTACTGAAACACTCAATGAGACTCATTCAAAGGAGTTTGTCTTCTTTCCATGCAGAGAAGTTTCAACCAGCAGCCGAGCAGCAAGCAAATACACAAAGAGGCCAGTATAATAGATACAGCACAGTCTGTCCACTCTGTGGCCATCGGGGCACCAAGACCAGGTTCCACTCTTAAAGAACGGAGAGATATCTGAGACCCAAACCAAGTCCTGACCCTCACCCTAATCCTAACACTAACACTAACTCAGTCCTGACCCTCACCCTGATCCTAACACTAACACTAACTCAGTCCTGACCCTCACTCAACTTAACACTAATACTAGCCCGTTCCTGACCTCAATCCTGATCCTTACACTAACACTAACCAAGTCCTGACCCTCACCCTAATCCTAATACTAACCCTAACCCTAACCCATTCCCAACCCTAAACTTAATCCTAACAATAGCAATAGTAATATTAATCCTGCAATAGTAAATTCTCTAGAGTTCTCTACATTCACATTTATAAATGAACCACTGCTGTAATGCTTTCCCTACTATAATGACATCTTGACCATGTCAAATGCGTTGTGTTTTGGTATAAAAAAAAGAAAAGCCTAAAAATGCCTATTTTTTATCGTGTAAACCCTCTATATTGCACCCAATCGGCTCCCAGAACACTTTAATTAAATTTTAAACTCAGTTACAGCATTACCCTTAAAGAAAAGGAAAGGAAAATAAATATTCAGAATCTGAAAACTTTGCATTTAGCATTATCAGCATGTGGTGGGGGAGTTTAAAACACTAAAACACGGAGCAGTCATGCTACATGCTGCAGCAGCTTCGACTGCTTCTTCTTCTTCTTTTAATGGTGGTTGACAACTTTTCCAGCGTATTACAGTTCAGTTCTGTAGTAAATGTGATATCATTTATCTACAGCTCTGGAAAACAATAAGTTCCCATTGCAAAAATGTTCAGTTTCTCCGGTTTTTATATTTTATATCTGCAAGTATTGAACTGAAGAGCTTTGCCTTTGTTTTTAAGAAGTACTTATATATAAACAATAAAATATTGTTCTTTAAAGCATCATTTTAAAGGAAACAACAAAAAAACATCAGAATAAAAGGAATGATGCAGCGTTTACAGAACCTGAATAATTCAGGTTCTCTCGTTCTCTCTTAAACAAAATGGCAATAATGAGCTTTGAGGAACTTCTAGTAGAGTTTCACCATCCAACTGGTCTCAGTGTGAGAGGAGTGTCGATTACAGCAGTGTTTTATACTTTTGTCACAAACTAGTTGAAAATAAGAATGTACCTTGCCAGGAGTTCGCCCGTGTAGCGTGACGGATGAACCCAATTGTGGACAGACACGAGAGAGTTGATAGAATCACGCACTTTGATCTGTGAACGCTCCACACAAGAGTCCATATTCCCACCGGAATCAGCGTTCACAACACACACACACACACACACACACACACACAGGTATAAAACAGACGTGAGCACTGGTGTGTGTGACCCCCACAGGCCGGTGATCCCTGCAGCGCGATGAGGAACTGGGAGAGCCTGGCTGATTGGGAGTCTTGGCCCTGGCGTACACCACGCGTGACCGAACAACACTCCTTGACATCTGAGGCCATCTTGGGCCAGCAGAAGGGGTGCTGGAGCTGGGAGAGAAGTTGACGAGTGTCAGGATGGCTGACAAATGCACCTGGAGGACTCGATCTTCCAACTCCTACCGGAGAGGTGAAACAATGATCTGAGCTGGAAGGATAGGCACGGGCTCTGTCCGGGGGCTCTCCACTTGGAGTTGATGTTCTTCAACCCCAGGCACTTCCATTGACCCGCGTCACCCGACTGGTGCGTGTGACAACTTTTCCTCATTAAATAAAATGTGATTCAGCTGATCACTAATCAGTCCCTCATAAAGCAGAATGAGGTGCTTGTGTAGGAATTTAACAGACACTGCTCTGGAATGGGTTCACACTCATATGCGGGTTATTCACTGACTGGTACCAGCTCGGTTCGGTTCAACTCTTTTTCTGCTGGTCCCTGGTACTCGGTTCCATTCTTGGTACCATCTTGGCTGATGCTCCAAGCGTGCTGAACCGATACTAAATCAGACATCCTAACCAGCAGAAACCCATTTCAGGGAGCTCCGACCACATACAGACTTACCCCCCCCCCCCCACCACACACATGCTCTAGTCAGCTCACTAAATTACTCACAAGATTATGTATTATTTTGACAATAATATAAGTAGATTATACTTTAACTATTTATGCAAATTCCTTATTCATATTCCATTGCTACTTCACAAAAGTCTTCAAGGAGTTTGGTCTTTTCATGACAGCCTTGGCAACTAACCAAAGAGTGTAGACCTGAATAATATGCCACATGAAATGACACTTGTTAAACTCACTTCAAAATGCCTTTTACAGACGTTTAAACCGCAATGCTGAAATCACTGCTGCAAACAGTACAGCACGCAACATTGTCGTTATTTTTCACACTTACAAAACAAGGATACACTTTTGTGTAGTCTGAGGTGAAATGTGTTTCTCCCTCTGCCATCATGCTCCACTTAACCGATAACAGTTAATGGTTTTCGAACGTCGGTCCTCGAGAAGTTAAAAAACAGGCCGAACGCACTGTAATCTATTTGGCTTATTTTGCTATGTAAACCAATCAGGATGTTCTTTGTCTAGCATGGGCTACATGAACAGACACACATGCAGTGATTCACACATCTCTCTCTCTCTCTCTCTCTGCCGAGTGCGCGGTTCTCTCAAGTGTGTGATGCACACGCTGGTGTCTCGCGTGGATGCTCTTCTTTGCTTGCTCTAATTTCCGGGATATTTTATTCAATTTGTGGGTATCAGGGAGCCACTATCAAAATGCGGGAGACTCCCAGAACTTCCGGGAGACTTTGGATGTCTGCTAAATAATGACATGTACATATTGGAGGTTACTGATTGGTGGTCGCTATGGTTATGCCAGTGTTGTTGACTGAATATTAGCGTTAGTATTAACGTTAGCCTAATGTTGCTTCTTTAAGCCTTGTCTGGTGCCAATTGTCTCCGTTTTGTGTCAAACAGCCACAAACCAAGGGTAAGAAACAAAACCCCTCTGATTTCATCCATGCTGGCGATTGTAATGATGCCGGGTTGTTTACCTCAGCTTAGAGCGCTCCGTTCAGGCTGCTGCTCAGAATGTTTAGTCGCTATAGCAACCAGTTGTAGTGGGAAAACTGTAGGTCCGAAACCAAACTGAACAGAGTAGAACCGAGCTGAACCGAGTTCGTACCAGTCAGTGGAGAACCCCCTATAGAGATGCTGATTTAAAATAAACTGCAGTGGTCTGTATGTGTAATGTATGATCGTTCATTCTCATAACAGATCAGACAGTTGAACCAGGATGTAACAGTGTCACCAGTCTGGGCCTGCTACACACCCATGGTTGATTACTGATGTGTTTTAATTGGGGGCTGGAGTAGGAGAAAGGGGACTTTAATTCTTCATGACAGCTTACAAAGAAACCTTGGCATGCTAGCAAAAGGGCAATGGACTCCCTTCTGACTTGGAGATTGTTTCTTTATAAGTATGTTGAGAGTTCAAAAGGTCAGAGCAGCCACACATACACACTGGGTCCTTCACACCGCTGCATAGTACTCCAGCTGAACCAAGGAGAAGATGTTAAATGTGCTCTTGGCAGGCATCAGGGGACTCGAGGCAGGGAAGCAGTCATTTTCCAGGGTCACCAAGACTGTTTTACTCTCCTGTGACCATCAACTTGTCACCTCCAATCAAGCACAGCTGTCAGGCCGGAGCTGAGGACTCCGACACTTAGGGTGGTGCAGCCGCTTGGGGGAACTGCTGACTGCATTCAACATTTAAAAGCACACTCGCACTCATTTACTTGATTAAACATTAAGGTTCTTCACCCTGGTCCAGGAGTGCCTCCTTCTTTGCCCTCAATACAGCAGCTTTCTTCAGATCTTTCTAGAAATTCACTTCAGCAACCATCTTCATTTCTTTTAAAACAGACTATAACCCTCTTCTGAAACACACTACACAGCCCTTCTCCACATTTCTTCTGAAACTCACTACAGAAACCTTCTTCATTCCTCCCGAAACACACAAGAGCAGTATTTCCCAGCTCTGCTTCTGGAGACCCACTGCTATACACATTTTTAGTGGCCCCATATAGTCACATGTGAACACAGCACTGCACACTGTACACTGTGAAATTCCTTCTCTGCCTTTAACTCATTTGTGCGGAATCAATTTAACACATTTAACTCAATTAACTAATTTAACCCTTTTAACTCATTTAACCCATTTAAACCGTTCCACCAGGTGAAGCCAATGCCACCAATAAGGCCCCCCAGAGTGGAGTGTACAGGGACAGTCAAGGGTACCTCAGTGGCGCCACTAGCAGAGTAGGGATTTTGTAGGGTGAACTCCCTAACTTCTCGACCACCAGCTGCCCAAAAACTGCCCTGTGCATTCAGTCCTTCTGCTGCTTTAACAAGAGCACCTTGGTTCAGTAAGGTGCTGTCAGTGCACTGATAAGTTGAATCAGATATTCTGAAAGCAAAGGAGGCAATCAAATATTTGGAGCACTGAGGATTCAGGAACAAGAATGAAAAAAAAACACCAAATTCAAAGCACTGGGAGACTGGCTCTGCAACAGTGCAATACTGTTGTAAAAAAAAGCTGCATTACTGCTTGTGAGTTTGAAACATTACAGAGATACTTGCAAAGAAAAACAAAAAGAAGTTCTTTTGCAAGTGTGATGAGTTCTGACATTTCACCATACAGCCCAAACATCCACTCGTAATCAAGCCTCTCTCAGAATTAAAGTAAATGCTGTAAAAATTGTATCCAAGAGAGGAAATGTTTGAAGATTCCAACACTATCATTTAAAAACAAATCTCTGTATTTTATTTCTAGTAAAAATATAAACTGTATTAAATATAAACCAAATCTCAGGACGGTGTTGGGCATGTCCACTCCAGGGCCACTTTATTCAGGGCTCAGTAAGCTTTCGGTGAGACGTCTCCAGTGCACTGAGATGAAGGTGATGATGATTGCACTGTTATGCCATTCCTCTGTGCTCCAGAAACTGTTTAGCAGGAACGCCTCGCTAATGGAACGATCCGGATGCCTGCTGTACTGGAGCCAACAGGGTGGATCAGAGATGGGGAGGGCTACAATGGAACAATGGGAGACCCACCTCAAAGCCCCCAGGGCTGTGTCACCATCAATGAAAGAAGCTCAAACTCTCAAGCGGCGGTTTCCTTTCTCGTACAAGTCTCTTCCTCAGCGCTCTGAGTGGAGCTCAGCCGAGCATGTAGGAGACCTGCAGCCTGGTCCAAAAGAGCTCTGCCATTGGTACTGTTGCTGAGAACGGAGCCACGTAGAGCACCACACCCGCCCGTTCACCCGTGATTATGTCCAAATTAAATTGGCACCCTCCGGCCCCTTACCCGCCCGGGCCCGTTAACACTCCACCCATTACCTGCCCGTACCCATGATCAATTATGCACAAATTGGAAGCGCATGGAAGGACTGGCCTCCCAGGAGGCTTTGCGTGTGGAGTAAATTGACCGTTTGTTTTTGATGAACATTAGAGGGTTAGATGTTGTTATGTAGTATTAGAGATTATTCATGGTGAGTGTGTGTGTGTTAGTTGTGTTAAATAATAAAGGTGAGTCCCTCTCGCTAGTCGCCCTCCTCCAGAGTCTTAGCTCCGTTGTTGGACTAGTGGAGCAGTACCTGGGCCTGCCAGTGAGGGCGCAGTACTCTCTGAAGTACAAAATCTGTTCCAATTAGCTGAGAATAAAAGGAGATTTTGGTTGAAGAACAGTCTGCCTTCGCATGTTTCTCTCTCACGCTGGCCACGATATAGTTTGACCTGCGTCCTGCAACCTTGGATCACAAATCCAGAGGAAGAAAAATCTCTCACTGGAGAGCAGTGTTCACACTGTAATAATGACAGTGTGTACCTGATAGTCAAATACATAGATATTTACACTTATATGTTACTTTTGCAGGCCACAATACTGTTGATCTGTTACCCGCCTGCATACCTACCCGTAAAATTTCAGAACGTTAAAATCCGCCCATTTCAGGAAATCCGCCCATTTCTACAGGTACCCGACCCGGTGCAGGACTCTACAGCAGGCATATCGACAACTAAGCACCTAAGGGTTCCCTCGAGCCCTCTTAGTGTACAAGAACCTTCTTTTTTAATAATATCATTGTGATTAATACTGTCTTCAGAATCTTTTGACCAAGGTCTTGCCCCCGAAGCCTGAATTATAATGCGACCAGACTAGTCAGGACAACCGACGTGAAAACATACTATTAGGATTGTCTCTGTTTCATTATGGCTCTCTTTCTCGAGGTAATAAAGTCATGTATCACCCACTACTGATTCCTGTAGTCTAATTCTGGGGTTAGTTTCATGCAATACCAACAGAATGTGAGGTGCACTGGGAAACACGGCGTGTGTTGACTCACATGTGGCGAGTGCAGGAAAAGTAAATGAAGCAGAGCAGATTATGCACTGAAAAATGAAGACGCAGAGGTGATTCATGGCGCCCCAGAACACAGGCTATACCACTGCTGCTCCTTACTGATTGAACCAACCCCGCCATTAATCAGAGGGTGCTGAGTTTATACAGTAGCAGAGGCAAATCCGTGACTCACAGGCCTTGTTCAGACAAATCTGATTTGAGCAGGACAGTCTGAACATTTAGGCCTTGTTCAGACAGGCAGCCTTGTTCAGAAATCCCACTCTTGATTATACCTGCAGGACAGATTTTCCTCAGTCAAAAATGGCAAAAAGCCACATGAAACCTGACCTTCTTCTGTCTCATTTAAACCACACTTCAAATTTGTTGCAAGTCAGATCTTTTGGAGGTACTGGGCCGGTTTAACTAATCAGATCATATTTCATGTTACTCTTTTGTCACCTGTGGTTGTTGCATCACGTATCACAGCTCAAACATGGAGGACTGAAGTTGTTAAAATACAGGTTCATATTTTTGAGCGCTGCAGTTTTCCAGTGACTTACCATAAAGAGATGAGCCTTTTAGCCTTGTACATAACAGGTGACCAGGTCATCTGCTGACCAGTTCTGCTTTGTTCATGTTCTAGTTACTGGAAAGCACAACAATGTGAAATACAGCAATCATTATATTTTAGTCATAATTGCTACACATAAAAATTCACTGTTTTTGTTCTGCAATGAGCTCCAGGAAAAAAGCCCTAAGCAACCATGGAGTGAGAGCAGGTCGCTGTAATGCCTTCTAGGTGTCTAGAATATCTGCCGGGTCTCACCGCTGCTTATCACACACTTGCGTCATCACAAGGTTCATCTCTCAGCTCTGGTGGGAGGGATGAAAGTCAGATCATTCCTTTGATGGATGGAAGCGACGCCGTCCTTTCGATTGTATGATGAAGAGCGAAAGATGCTGCTCGCTCTTGAAAGACGGAAATGTGAGAACAAAAGCTTCTGCCTTGCTCGGGTTCTCTCAGAAGTGTGTGCCTTTGCGGGACACAAACATTAACGATGAGCGACATTGAATTTTGAGATTCCACCTAGAGTTATATGATATTTTCTGTTCCTGAAGCTTCTTTGCCTTTTTTATATCCAAACAGGACAAACAGGAGTACAGTAATGCCTCAGTTTTATGCAGATCAGCATTCGCGGATTCAGTCGAACACTGATTTTTCTGAGAACCGATCAGCAGTGGCAGGAATACAATGAAAAGTTGTCAGTCACCATAAAAGGAAGAAGAAAAAGCAGCTGCAGCATGTAGCATGACTGCTCCATGTCTTGTCCTTGTATTTTAGTGTTTTAAACCCCTCCCCTCAATTTTCAACTGTTATCTCAGTTTATTTTATTTCATTCTTTTGTGAATGAGTATTTGTTTTTTTACTCGCCGCACGCTGCTAATGCTTTTTTTTTTTTACCTTTCTTTAAGGGTAATGCATTAAACAAAAAATAGGCATTTTTAGACTTTTTTGCCAAAATACAACAACATGGTTTTTCACTAAGAGCGGGTGCTCCTGGAACGTAACCCCCCCAAAAAGCGAGGGATTACTGTATCTGCTTCTGGTTGGATTTGGCAGGAAGGGGTTAAAGATCTCCTTGGATTTTGTACAGCCTTCTCATCAGATCGTACACTTGAAGGCTGCTTGTAGGCTGGCCAGTAAAAAAGTGATTGCTGATAATCAGAGCAGGGAAAGAAGAGAGACAGAGAGAGAGAGACAGAGAGAGAGAGATAAAGAGAGAGACAGAGACAGAGTGACAAAGAGAGAGAGACAGAGAGAGAGAAAAGAGAGAGAGCGACAGAGAAAGAGAGAGAGAGAGGGAGAGAGAGAGAGAGAGAGAGAGAGAGAGAGAGAGAGAGAGAGAGAGAGAGAGAGA
>JBBPDE010013953.1:0-11138 GCA_037974605.1 Nannopetersius ansorgii
TGCAACAATGCGGTGAAAAAAAATGTACTTTTAATACTTAAGTATTTTTAAAAGCAAGTACTTCAGTACTTTAACTTAAGTAAAAAAATGACTGCATGACTTTCACTTGTATTGGAGTAACATTTGACCAGTGGTATCTGTACTTTCACTTAAGTACCGAATGTGAATACTTTGTCCACCTCTGAAGGTTATATACCAACAACATATTAATAGAATTATATTTTCAAGCCAAAACCCATAAAATCAATATTATTTGTATGAATGTACACAGTCTATAACTTGATGAACTCATTTCACAGCTATAAAGAACAGCTGCTATGCCCCCTTTCTGCTCCTTAAATATGACCCATCTTTTTCTTTTACTGTCTACCACAACCTTAGCTAATAGCTATAGTCATTTATGCAATTGGTCAGAAATCTGTCTCCTACCCCTACTCCACATTCACCACAGGATGTTTATGTAAATATGACAGCAAAATTTAAACATGATCCCCAAAACTCATGATTCAAGATCAGAGAGACTCTGCAATCAACAATTTTATTGTATTTGCCAGGCAAATAGAGCAGGTCTGTTATCAGTGCATCCAGGAATGTTCTGACAAAAGAGTGCTGTACAAGACAAGTTACATGGGTTTTTATTGTCACTCCAGCATGATGTCATGATGTTACTTCGGCCTTGGTTTCTCAGCTAAGATCAGTGAATTGGCTTTGCGCACATGCTTTTTGTGCATGTGCTCAGCATGCACAAAAAGCTCAAGAGATGCTTGGTGGAGTTTTCACACCTATAAAGACAGTATCTATTTTAATTAGCAGGCAGTATGTCATGGCCTTATAATTGCCAGTAAGTTGCATCTTTGCAGCAACCCCATACTTTAAATGGTAGCACGCAATGCCTTTTATGGCCTTCAGAATCGATCTCATAATCATGCTCAACATCCTTTATGCAAACAACTTTGAAATCATACATCTCATAGTAGGGATAAAACCACAGCTACAGAGAATACACATACATACTCCAGTGACCAATGCAACCCATTAAAAAGCGCACCATGCCTGACCATTTCCCAAATCATGTTTACAGGAGGCCAAATTGACTGCCATGTATTCATGAATTAGTGGCCAGCTCTCTGGACAGCATGGTTAAACCCTTTAGAGCCTTAGCGACTGTACCATCAGGACTTGTGTTATTAGGAATGAAGGTACAGGAAGGTTATGCAATTACAACATACACTTTGCCTGTTTCAGCTAAAAGCATATCCAGAGAAATTCTATTTATCCATCCCACCAAACTGGTTGCATGGAGCTAATCTACCAGGCCCTTAACAGCATCTCTAGTAAAATTAATGAAACACTGTTGGTTGTAATAAATGTAGTTGATCCTGTCCACATTTTTTATAAATTGTGACCAACCAATTGCCTCTTTGTAAACATGTGGATCCTGGTTTGGGCAGGGATCGTTTCTGCCTGAAATGTTTTGACACACTATCTTCTAATGCAATCACTTTAAATGGCATTAGCAGCAGAACAGGAGTGCAATTACTAGGCAGTGTAGATATTAAAACATACAGATAACAGAGCCATCACATGTCAGTATGTTCCAAGCTCATGTTATGCCCTTTCCACTTGCCCATTTCTGACATCAAGATAGTATGGTTACAATTCTATAGGGTGCAAATGAATATAGCTATGAAAACCCACAAAAAACAGTTATGTTCAATCAATCAGGAGCTGTTGTTCAGGTATCTGGTGTTGTAGCAATTCCAATATCAAACAATTCAATTGTTATGGAACATATTTACGTTAGATTTACATTATTTAGCAGATGCTTTTATCCAAAGCAACTTCCAATCCCTAACTACTGGGGGCAGTCTCCCTGGAGCAACGTGGGGTTAAGGGTCTTGCTCAGGAACCCAGTGGTGGTTTGCTAGGTAGTATTCGAACCCATGACCTCTTGGTCTGGAGGCAAATATCCTACCCACTGAGCTACCTCCACCCATATAAATATGTTTGTCTTCACAGGCCCCCTTTCACTGCTCAGCGTCTGGTCCTTCCTGTTTCTCAGTGCCCGGTTACCATATTGTTTACCATGCCGCTCGGGTTTACCCCATGTTCCTTGTTAGCTGCCTGGTATGGCAAAGCATCTCTGGCCTGCTGGTGGATGGACTGAATGTTTTTTGTTAGCTTCATGCAACACTGCAGCATTGTGTGGTTCCCCATCAGCTTCTATCAGAATAAGAGTTGCAGGTTATGGTTAGAACAATGCTTAACTGTAACATTTGGCATGTATAGTAGTGCACCATTGTAACACAGCCAGAATACTGAAGACAGATGACTGTTTGTGTGGTCCTGTAAAAGCACAGAAGCAGCATGTAGCACTAAGAGTTAATTCCCCATAGCCTATGAGATCTCGAGATGCGACTACAGCCTTTTCCACCAAGGCTATGTTGTGCAGGCAAACATGAAGCCCTGCAGCAACTGGGTCTAGTTTAGATGAGAAATAAGCAACAGGACACAAATGATCACCATGCTTTTGTAAAACACAAAGGACATATGTCCTTTTTTCTCTTACACAGTTTGTACAAAAGGTTTACTTGGATCTGGTAAAGCCAGATTTGGTGCAGTGAACACTTAAAGTTTTCGAATGATGTGTGAACTTCGTCTGTCCACTGCAACTGGCCACGCTCTGTTGGTTGTATCTTGCTCATAGCCCTCAACGGGCCTTCTAATTCCGAGTAGCTGAGTTTAAGCGTTGTACAGTAGAACCACATTCCTAGGAAAGATTCCAATTGCTTTTGTGTTTGCAGTTTAGGAGTACAAGAATACGTTTCTGAAACAAAGATTTCCCAGTGCTGTTAATTACATGGGCCAAAAACACCACTTCTTGTTGTACAAACTGTAATTTCAAAAACGACGTTTTGTGACCATTGTCTGCCAAATGATTCCATAGTTTGAGCACGTTGGACCTACACTGGTCCCGTGTTGGTGCCACAAATAACAGGTTGTCCATATATTGCAACAACGCGCTGCTGGGTGAAAGTTGTAGTGGAGCCAACAATTCCCTGAGAGATCCCTGAGAGCAGAATTGTAAATTGTTGCCTGACACAATCGAGTAAAAGTGTAAGGTCAAAATTGAAAGCAAACCAGTACTGGCTGTCCCTGTGAACTGGGACACTAAAAAATGCATTTGCGAGGTCCACTACTGAGAACCATGCACTATTAGATGGGATTTGTAATAGCATGGTATCGTTGGTGCACAATGTTGTACAGCTGAATTTACTGCTTACAAGTCTTGAACAAATTGCCATTCATTGGGCTGTCCTTTATCCCTTATCTTTTTCACTGGGAATAAAGGAGTTCTAACTGGTGTGTCCAGACAAGCAATAATTACCCCTTTTGCTTTGAGAACCTCAAAAACTGGCCTAATGCCTCCAATAGCTTCTGGTTTCAGAGGATATAGAGCTCTATATGGCCTGAAATCAGATTTAGGAGTATTAATGATTGGATCATATCCATCAATTAAAGCCACATCATTTTTCTCTTTAGCCCATAAGTGAATTGGCAAATCAGACAGTGCAGGGTCATCTGTCAAACTGGCTATTACAGAATTGGTTTAGTCAGCAATCGCAATCAAGTGCCTGTGAACTTCACTACAAACTCACCCATCTCCTTCCACCCAGCCTTTTAAGGCTTCGCCAAGGAGATGTGTGGGTAGGACCCCTTAACCTCAACATCAGCTCCCTGTGAATCAGTTAAACTCAAGCAAGATGAAGATGAGAAAAATAAATCACACAGTTTCAGATTCTCCCCCTTTTTGTGCTCTTCCACCCACGTCTGTCCAGTTCTGTGTCAAAAATGCAGTACAGTGTAAGTCATCCAATCTAATGGCATTGCCCCTGAGGACAGTTGGGACTCAACCATATTAATAGGTTTAGAAATCACGGTGCTGAGTAAGCATACTTCAGCTACATTCACAATGTAAAGTCGATTATCAATTACTGCCATTATGGGCATGGGGTATTTATTCCTCTGCTATTATAAGATTCTTCTGTAAGAAGATAAGCCTGTCAACACTGTCAGCTGCAAGGCAAGAGTGGCTTGCACTTACACCGTGTCCTGCAGTGGAGAAAATTCTCTCACAACAGAAGTTCCTGGGACACAGAGGTGACGTTGTGCAACTTTTGCAACATGGGGGAACTTGCTCTCATTTGCCCTCCACTACACGAAAGGATCAGCATCTACATTAATTGAGAGAGATACCTTTTAGCCTGTCCTCCGTTTAGGTACCGTTATCTCAGCATGACTACGCTTGAGGTGCTTAGCCATATAGCTCATGTTTCCATTAGCGTATGGGACACATGCTAGGCAATGTTTACAAACAGTGACATTTCTATTAACTGTTTTGACTCCCTGGCCGTTGTATTCTACAGTGAACCCATAAAAAATCCATCCTGGAGATTTGTACGAAGCCGGTGCTTCTTCAAACATCTGACTCGCGACTGTTCCGCCAGTGCCGGCCATTTTTCCACGTCTGTGTGCCGAGCTGCAGGCCTAGCTACAGGATGGTAAGCATTAAGCGCCATTTTCAAAAGGAAGAGCAAAACCGAACTACAGCCGTATACAAGGGCGTACCGAACCGCGCAGTGTGTACCGAATGGTCCGGTATTTTACCGTGTACCGTTGCAAACCATAACTTAAAAACGTTGTCCTCCTCATTTTTCTATTCTAATGCCTTCACCGTCACTGTTCTTCCCTGCCTTCTCTTTTTCCACTCCCCATCAATCTTTTCTCTTAACTCTCCTAAGAGTTTAACACTAAATATTCTAACTCTCCTAAGAGTTTAACACTAAATATTCTAACTCTCCTAAGAGTCTAACAGTAAATGCTCCCCTTGAGAAACTCAATGATTTATCCTTACCATTTACTGCTTTTCCTCCTTATTCATCATGCATATATTTAAACTTGTTACTATTCATGCTTATTATTTTCTCAGACCTTGAATAATTTGATCCCATTTTCCTTTGGTCACAACAACCAAGGTTGAGCACACTCTATTAATTCTGTAGGCGTCCCTCACAGAATGGAACTTTCTACACCCCAAGGTCCCCTGGATCGATCTGTCTCTGACTGGAGGCTTCCACGGGGGATCTTTCTACCCGTCACACAAGTGACTGAAGGTTACTCCAACTGCGGCCTCTGACCCAGTCTGCCTGAGGTTCGTGCAGAACCCTTACACCCTGACGTCACCACAGCGTCAGGTCCTTGCAGACTGCTTACACTCTGTCGCTACCATCCTGTACATGACTTTAGCTTGGGTCTCTTGTTCAATGTCTGAGAAAATAATGATCGTCGCTTTTTATATGCATAAACAAATTCTCTACTGACCTTAAGTTTTTTGTATATCTTTTTCAAGATTCGAGATTACAGAGGTGAGGGCCCCAGACAGTCAAACACCAAGTCCCCCTTCTCAGAATGTGGTGGTTTGGGATCAGGCAGTTTCTTCCTGAGGTGATCAGTTCTTGGTGGTTCAGTTCCACCAAATAAAATACTGCAAATAGATTGTTACTGAAATAATAGTCATTGATTCCAGTGTGGGATATCTGTAATGACAGGATATGCTTTTTATTTTTGGTAGGATGAGCCTTCAGGGATGTATGACAATTATTTAAAACAATCCTTTCCATAGTGGATGCAGCTAAAGTCCATTTCACTTTTCTTCTCTTTCATGAATAAAATAATTGTATTTAGTATATAAACAATGTTAAAGTTTCCATGTACCAGTCTCTTCATCCATATATTGTAATGAAACTGCAAAAATACCCTATTCACAAATGTCACATATAATTGTCTGTTTAACTTTTGGCATTCCAGCTCACCAGTGTACTGCTCACAGCACATGCTCTGAATGTATCAAGTGTATTACATGACTCAGTGGCAGTGGCTTAGTAGAGAGAATATCCTAACTTTTAGTATATAAATTACAGGAAATGTGTTCTCTGAAAGTTGCTTATAACACATGAAAGTATGAACATACAGGGTATTATATAGGAGGCAAAAAAGTACAAGAGTCAGTTTGTTTTTTAATAGACTTCATGTGTTCATTTCCGAACCTGTATTGTGGAGGACTGGATATTTTCTGGTTTGTGAGACACTAGAGGATAGGTCCAAAATGAGGGTGAACATATTAGCTTTAAACAAAGGTAAATGAATAATGTTTTTATTACAGACCACATTTGCTTGTTTTCTCAAAACAGAGCATCACAATTTTTTAATCTCTTCTGGTATATTTAAAAATGCTGTTCAGCTCGAGTTACAGGACATTCGTGTGTTCATGAGAAGCATGAGCAATAGGAGCTGCTCTTAAACAGTTTTCCATTTAATGTCATGAATAGGACACAAAAACTTTATACTTTACTTGAGTACTTTATACTTTATACTTAACTGTTTAGGTAGTAGCCAGTGCCCTTATAAACGGGCTCTTGTTAAGAATCTCAAGTCTCTGCACAGTTTTTCATATGCATCATTTGTGTAATGACCATTGACTGCAATGCCAGCATAGTCAGGGTTGGTCCAGCATAGTTTTTAAACAAGAAAATAGGAAATGAAAATATCAACGCATTGAAGACAAAGTTATGTTCCGAGGAAACCTTTCAAAGTTTTTGATCTTTTCAGTCAGTTGGATATAAAATATAAAGTCAGTATAAAATATTAAATTGGCATGTAAAGCAACACTAACCCATTTCTATACTAAGTGGGCACTAAGTCAAATGTATATTACTTGTGACTAATGCAACTATAGTATTAACACAGATTAATACTAAAATGAATGGACTGCAGTTATCATGCACTCTTTAGTGAAATCTGCTTGGGAGACGAGTTGAGAGAAGAAAAGAGAGTGAAATAGTGAGAGAGAGAGAAAATGATAGAAAGAGAAAGAGAGACTACGGGTCTTAAACTGCACATGGTTTCTGAAGATGGATGTTGAGGTAAATTACGCACTTACCTTCCACTCTCCCTGACCACACCGCAGAGAATTTTGCAATCGATTAGACAAGTGATCTATTTTTAAATTCATTATACCCCCTCACCCCATCCTGGCATGAGCAACAGTGCTGTGGGTGCACTTTCTGAAGTTATCTACTTGAGACATATTACTTAATTGCAAAAAGACTGCCCATCTTTGATGCAGATATGGCATGGGTGTCACAAAGCCTCCTTTCACTAAAATGGAAAGTTTATGGGGAAGGAACTTTCTTGACTGGAATGTAAGTAACTGTGACAAGATCAGAGCTGCAATGATTACTCAATGCAAAGTAATTACTTGATTAAATAAAAAATCTGTTCTCAATGAATTGGTTTCGTGATTACCATTCAACAACTTGAATTGTAATCAGGGTAATTGCAGTGTAATAAAGCTGTATCTAGCTGATTTACAGCTTTATAGAGAGAGCTATTAGTAATCGATTTTATGAGCATCATTTAATGAGAACATATGCATGAATGCATGTTTTTTAGTTTGTAAAATTTGTCTACATGATGTCAAATATTAGTGTTCAGATTTAATGAAGGATTCACTGTGAAACAGTAAACAATGTGCTGTTATGAATAAATGCTTTAGTGTGTGAATCTGCCTTGGACACAGACATGAATGCAAGTTACAGTTATAGACCACTCAGGTGATTGAGTGGAGGTGCATGGAGGGTGCTCGTTAGGAGTAAGTGCTGGAAGTTGTACAGGTATCTGGTGCACCGGGTTGTCTGGGTGGCCACAGAGAGCACTGGCGTCTGGGTGGGGAACAGGGTGAGTCCTCTGGGCTGGTGTCTGTGGGTGGAAGCAGCATACAAAGCCATTATCTGAGAGACTTTGTGGGGGGATCCTCATGTGGGTCTCTTTGTTAGTGGACCCTTGTATAGGGTCCACTAACCCCCATCCTGTGGCAGACCGACATCCACAGGTGTTTGACCTGGAGCAGCTGGCATATATCTACTATACATTTTGACATGACACAATGTTTTTGGTTGCCTTATACGGGGGGACCTCTTTGGGATACGCCATAAAACCAAGTATTACTAAAATGTTCTTGTGCCCCCATGTTGTCACTGGGGGTTAGCTTCAGCCAGAACCATTATGCAGCTGAGGTAGGGTCAGTGGATGATGGAGTCCCCTTGCCAGTTTCTGGCTGAGCTGTATTTGCTGGCCGGTCACCTCAGAGAGATAGCGGATCAGGTTCTCCATCCTGGGGGTTTGGTCCATGTCCAATCCCTGCATTCTCCACCGCCGTAGCACACGTTTTGAAAATAGACATGGAGGCAGGTTACAGTTGCTAGAACACCCGGGTCAGTGAGTGGTTATTTACATAGTGCGAGTAGGGTGCTCAGCGGGTGCTTATATGGGGTGCACACTTCTGATTACCACAAACCACCAAGCTAGTCCGGGCATTCCTATTCCCATGTGCTTTCTTTTGATCCAAATCACTGGTGCTGAAGGGGAATGTCTCTCCTTGGGTTTCGCCTGTGGTGACTCCCGTCTGCTTTAGTACTCTGGACAGCGCCAGCTGTGGAGCGCTTGCTTTAGGCTGCTGCCGATGTATTGGCCTAGCAACACAAGTGGAGCTAGCCTAAGTGTGGGAAGTGAATGTGCATTATCATTTTTGTAACAGTGAATCTCCGGATGCTTATAATGCGAAACACTGCTATGTACATGGATTAATTGTATTAACTTCTAAAGCCCAAATAGCTCATTTTGATGTCTCTGATGGACACCTGTTGCTACAGTCCTATAAATATGCACCAGATCAAAATACTTTGAAATGCTGTAAAAAATATATGGGCTGTATTTCTTGGCCACTCTTTTGGTTTTTTATTTATGGCCATATTATAAATTCATTTGTAAGTTTCATAGCACTTTAATTTTCCTTCTTAACACCAGCCAGTTACAACAGATCTGTCTCTAAACAAGAGCTGTTTCTGGCTGGTTCAGTGTTCAGTCAATCTAATTAGGGATCAGTGTGTTTGATTAGTATTCTGCTTATTCTGTCTAGTATAATTCAGTGCATTCACTATAATTCGTATGTGTATGTGGTTGTGTGTTGTGTGGTCTGCTATAGCCTGGCCATGTGTCTCCATCTGTCTAATTAGACTAATTACTGTGCTTCAGACTGCTGCTGTTTGTTGAGTAAGTGGACTGTGCTTATCTGGGTTCTCGCCTTATGGAGTCTCCATGTGTGTATCTGAGCTTGTCTGTGTATGTTTGTGTGTGTGTGTTGTAGGAACATTAAATTTGGAATAAGGATGTAAACCAAATTGGTTGTCACGCTCAGGACAACATTTATTTTTTCACATTTATTTTACATGCGACAGCATAAAACACACAAACACAAACTAAAAATGAATGAGCTGAGGTGATGATATAGATAAGCTTACTGAAAGTTACTGTAAATCCTGGAACAGCGAGCTTCATGAACAATTCAACTCAGTAATTAACTAAGGTTAGCACATATGTCAATCCTTGCACCAAGTTATCAAATTTTAGGAGACTTTATACTTATTGATTTGGTTTGGAGTCTCAGAGTTGAAGAAGTTGTTTGGTGCTGCCTTGAAGCTGAAGATGATGTTGAGGTTTCTGAGGTGAATGAAGCAATGGAGCAAATGGCTGGTTGTGAAGTCTGTACCGATGTCCTGGTCTGGCTCAAGGTGTTCTTGCTTAGTTGATCTTCGCCGCTGATCTTTGACTCGGCTGCTCTTCTGCCCAATTTCTCTGTGCATCTGAGTGGCTTATATGCTGAGGGAGCGGAAGGGGAGACTGACCCCCACCTTGGGGCAGCAGGGCCTCAAAAGGCAGCCTTGGGGCAGCAGGGCCTCAAAGGAGGAGAAGTCATCTTATGGCCCTCTGCAGGCATGAAACTTCTGTTATCCTAATAAAGTTCATAACTTCGGGACAATCCACGGTTGATAACCAAACCTCCCCCTTTCTTGCCCCAAAACAGAGGTCTGTGGAATTCCATCTTTGAAGGAAAAAGCAGATGTGTGTGTGTGTGTCCATGTCATGGATCAATTTTTCTGATCCTACCGTGTTTTGTGTGTGTGCAGTTATACTTTATGTTCATCTAATTTCTAGCTCAATTAATTAGGTTTGTTAGACTAATTCTTTACAGGAACTCACAGAAATTCATCTTAAACAGCTAATTCTGTTTAGGAAGCATTTTTTACATTTTTTGTGTGTGATCATTTTGTCATACATGAACACACCACAGCACACAGTGTGAACAGCACGAAATTCATCCTCTGCATTTAACCCATTCACCAAGTGAAGCAGGGGGCAGCCATCAACATGGCGCCCGGGGAGCAGAGCGTGGGGACGGTACCTTGCTCAGGGTACCTCAGCTGTGCCTAGCGGTCTTGGGAATCGAACCTGGACTTTCTGATCACATGGCGAATGCCCTAACCACTAGGCTACCAGCTGCCCCATATAATCTTTTATAAGATTTTGCATGAATTATTTTGTGATTTATAAAAAATTATTTTGCATATTGCAGATGCCTGTCAAATATGTATAGCAAAAGACAACAGCTATATTATGTGCCATAATCAAATCACAGAAGCCACGGTCCAGGAGTGGGTGTGGTACACCAGGACCCTTTTTGCTGTTGTTCTGGGTGGGGGCGTTATGGGGTGCTGACGGGAGTCTGGGAGTGGGTGTAGTACACTCTTGTGGCCCATAATGACCTGGTTAGCCCAAATGCCCAGTATGCCCGATTGTCAGTCCTGTGCATAAACTGTCATGGTATCATAGATGGCACAATCTGTCATACGAATTATAGTTATATTACACTTATTTTTATGTACACACACACACACACACACACACACACACACACACACACACATACATAGTGTGTCTCATATTACATGATAAACATCAAGCATCTCAGAAATTATCTTGTGAAAAAAATGCAAGCAGCTAATACTAGATGAGCACACCTAATGTTACATTTCAGTGTTTTTGCGATATGTGTGTTTGGGTTGTACAAACCGGATTCCAAAAAAGTTGGGACACTAAACAAATTGAATAAAAACTGAATGCAATGATGTGGAGATGGCAAATGTCAATATTTTATTTGTAATAGAATGTAGATGACAGAT
>JBBPDE010013963.1:0-11137 GCA_037974605.1 Nannopetersius ansorgii
TGCAGAGGAAGTATTTCGTGCTGTTCACACTGTGTGCTGTGGTGTGTTCACGTATGACAAATGGTCACTTTCACTTCCACTTGAATCTTGAATCTTTTAAGATCTCTGAACAGGAGCGCTATGGGATTTAGATCTGGACTCAGATAGGACTGGCCACTTCAGAAGTTTCAAGCACTTTGTCTCAGATCAGTTCTAGGTGCTTGTTGAAGTATGCTTTGGTATACGCTGCTGAGCCCCATCTGAGACCCTATATTGCACCCCAGAATTCTTTGGTAGTTTTCTAGTGCCTTAGGCAACAAAGCACCCCAAAAACATTAGCTCCATGAAGCTCCTCCATGTTTGACTGTAGGAACCGACTTCCTTAAAGGCTTCTTTTTGATTTTGGTAAACAGCTGAATGATGTGCTTTACCGAAATCATTGTCCTGAAGAAGGATTGTGTCTTCCACAGGTAATTTTCAGCAAACTCCAATCTGGCTTTTTCATGTTACTGTGTCAGCAGTGGGGTCCTCCACGGCCTCCTGCCATAGCATCCCTTTTCATAGCATAGCACCCCAGATGGCGTAGGATAGTATGAGCTGACAACGTTGTACCCTGTGTCTGCAGGTCAACTGGAATTTGATTGGAACTTGAACAAGCTTCTTTTCCGAGCATTCGAACAATACTTCATTGTAACATTTCATCTTTCTCTTTCGTGGGCTGGAAGCTTCTTTACAATGTAGCGCACAGTGGACACAGGAACATCAAGATTTCTGGAGATTGGACTTGTTGCCTTGGAATCATCTATTCTTTTCTCAAATCCTCCTCTTTCTTTTCTCCATGCTCAGTGTGGTATACAGAGATGCTTAAAAACAACAGTTCTTTATATTTACTGGTTGCAAGTTGGAATTGCCAGCACCTGTTAATTGCTCCAGACGAGTTTCGTTACAAATCAAAGGAGTCGATAATTGAAATACAATTATTTCTCACAATTCTGATAAAGTGTCCAAGCACTTTTTGACGTTTTATTGTGAAATATTTTTTCCCTCTGTTTTTTTGTAAACACGACAGTTCGAAACCATTTGCAATTGCAACTATTTTCTGAGAGAAGTGGTGCGTTTTCTGGCATAAATGCAGAGGTGCTGATATTTTTGGCCATTAATGTATGTATATTAAATGCTAGAACAGACAGAACTCTGTGAATGCTAGCAGCCTTCAACAGGCCTCTCCTCTACAGTACCAAAACGCTTTCAAACAGATTTTGAGGACAGAAGACAAAAGTAGAAACAAAGGCTTGGAAAATGTCTTTGGCTTACACATTCCAGAAGTTTCAAAGCTGTGCCTGCCCCGTCTTCACCGGACTTCTTTGCATAGGAGACACATACAGGACAGTTACACATTTTATGCTAACTCTCTACGTAAAGACACACGTTCAGGGGGGGAGAATGGGGATGGTGTTTAAGGTGGGGTTCAGCAAGGGGAAATGAGTTAGTCTCAGCTGACGTCCCTGCTGGCCACAGGCGGCCGCTCCTCTGTGAAGGACCATTTAAAAGCATTTCAGTGTGGCCAGTGATAGGAGGCGAAAAAGCAAGAACAGGTTATTAGGGAGAAAAAGCCCTTCTAATCCCAGCAGGCCTGAAGGACGTTTTGATTTGTAACAGCAGCAAGCTTTTATAGGGCTTGTTCTGAGTCGGGTCAGGAGACAGGCCGCTGAACAAGAAAGCAGGCAAGACACCTTCTTGAGCAGGAGAACCTGGAATACTCCAGAGCTTTCAGTGTAATTTCTGCATCCACTGTATCTGTAGCACACGGATGATTTTCTTAGCCTTTGCTACAGTGGCTTCTGCTTTCTGTTGTTCTACAAAATATGTGGTTGGTGTATCTGTCCACACAGCAGATTACGTGACCATGGTTTCCCCTCTGGGCAAGCACACTGCTCAAATAAAAGTCCTTAGGCAAGACTCGCCTACATTTGTGACATGATTCAGCTCTAAGCATCTCTGGATAAGAGCATCTGCCAAACATGTGAATGGAGTAAAACTGCAGAAAGGTTGAACATTTTGCCGTATTCTTTTAAAGCAATGATATGGATAAACATCTCATTTAAAGTTTCCCCTGAGCCCGAATGCACTTAATCAAACGAAGCAGCTTCATTTTTTTTTGTACGTTTGCACTGAAGCATTGAAGCAATGACTATCACCCAGGCCTCCTTATGAGGTTTCAGACACTGGTTTACATAGTGCTAGCTATAAACACAGACAAATGTTCTTAGCTATGTGACAGTTTTGTCATGGTTTGAGGCAACTCAATGTGGTTAAGCGTGATCTTCAGGGAAGCAGTTACACAAAGCAGGTTGTTGAAGATTTTTTTCCCGCTTGATCTACAACTAGCTGTGATAACTTCAGTGATTTTTTCCCCCATAAACTCTTGCTTTAAAGGGATGATTTTTTAATGTAAACTCAATAATAATAATAATAATAATAATAATAATAATAATACTAATAATAGTAATTTAAGCAACAACATAAATAAATAATAATTAGGGGTGTCGAATTAACACGTCCATTTCGATCAATTAATCACAGAAAAAATAATGCGTGAAAAAAAAAGAACGCTGACTAAGCACACCATGTGACTTTAACCCGGTTCAGTGTTCTGCCGAAACATGCTGCCCATCGAGACGTGCTACTGAGCCCTTCTGTGCATATGCAGTTCCACAGTCTTGGGATTCTGTGCTACCTAGCGTTAAGGTTTATCTGTGCTATCTTGGGTTGGATACTGGTTTATCTGTGCTGTATTGCATTGAACACTGGTTTATCTGTGCTGTCTTGCATTGAACACTGGTTTATCTGGTTTATCTTAAGCTTATATTCTCTTCTTTTTAATGATCACAAACCCTCAATTTTGAATTTTGGGCCACTGCGACTCATTTCGTCAGATATCATTATTGTTGTTATAAACTGATTATAAACTGCATGAACTGTATGAACTTAAAGGGAGCATTTTTCAACAAGGTAGCACAAATCATCAGAACATCGGAACTATTATATTAGGGGTTGACGTATGAGTGAAACGTGAGACGCAAAGTCCAGTGCACTCCCACATTAAATTGCTTCTGACTCCCGTGCTTGTGTGTACAATGTCTTAAACTGCACCTTATAGATGGACTTGGTTCTATCATTGATCTTGTTGAAGCATTTTTGATTTTTATACCTCAGCATATTTGGTCATATTTTTGATTGTTGTGACCATTTGTGCACATGAACGGTGCAGAAACAGTTATTAAATAAAAGAGACATTGATTATTCATTCACTCATATGCCAAAATTCATTCAAAAATTTAAAATACTTTTAAAGTAAAAATGTGTGTGATTAGCTTGTAATTAATTAGATTACGTTTTAATCGCGTGACACCCCTAAACATTTTAATAACAATAATAACAATAATAATAATAATAATAATAATAATAATACTGCAGTTCAAACTTTAATCTACACCAAAAACAATGCCTTTTCATAAGATTACAGTGATTCTGCTTCCTTATTGCATTGGTTGGCAACATTTTTGGAAATAATGCAGATTTCTGATACAAGAATGTTGACTGAGCTTGATGCCTTCAGCGTTGATGAATTTGTGTGTGACAGTATCTAGTGTTCCTGTGATCTAGGAGGGTTGGTTAGGATCACTAAGCTATTCCTTAAGCTTCATAAGTAAGCAAAGTACATCACTTTACCCGCTACAAGTTAAGCACACCAAGGCTTGAGCAGACAAACGGTGAGACACAAACAGGCAAGCAAAGAAACACACACTCACACACAAACCCACACCCACACATTACAGGATATAGAACCATAATTATGTGATGACACCAGATTCAGTGTAAATGTGTATCTGCCATTGTAACGGGAATTAACTGTTGGTCTATTTTCAGTGCTTACAGAGTAAGTCTGTAATTCTCTATGTGGAAATGTGGCTTTTCTTCTTTTCTCTAGCATTCTGAATGTAACGCTGAACATAGCCATTTTTATGCACTAACTGTCATTATAAAAATGCTGCGCCTCTTCTCACTATTTATTAGGAATTGCTGCACTTCATGCAGAAACACACCATGAACTCACACAAACATTAGACCACAGGAGGTTTGAATGTCAGCTTACTGGTATTAAGCAAATGTTATTAGAAACACTTTTGAAAATACAAGTAAATAGGAAATGGTCAGGCCTTAGCATCAACCCAGGTCATACATGAGATCACAAGTAGACATTTTTACATGTTAACTAGAACAATAACACTGAACTGAGTCCACTCATGCACATGCACATCAGATGGCACAGAAAAGAAAGTCCACCATAAACCTCAGACAGACACAGAGAGAGGAAACAGAAAGCAGAGAAGGTGAGCCAGAGCTAAAGCTAAAGCTATCAACATGAGGAGCAGAGACATTCTGACTCTAGAACAGCCAAAGAGGGGCATGGAGTGAGTTTAGGAGTAATTAACTAAAAAAAGTACTTCATATAATTCACATGCTTCACTTGATAAATGGCATGGTGTTCTCAAGGATTAACAGAACCAACTATTTCATTAAACAGCTAAGAGGAAAATGAATGATATTTCATCTTTGCTCATTCAGTTTAATCTTGTACATTCTTAGCATGATTCTATATAGTACCAAAAACATTACGTGGACATCTTTAAAAAGATTTGTTAAAGAGCTACATACAAATAAATGCTCCATCACAGTGTTCTTCATAATAATAGTAATAATAATAATAATAATAATAATAATAATAATAATACAATTCAAATAGCAACTATATTAACAGGCTGTCTTAACATTGTGGAGGCAACTGGAACATTATTAGAACGGATACCTGATCTTGTTTATTACTTATGTGTTTGCTCTGGACACATTTAGACACTGAGACTGGTTTATCCCTGCAAACTAAAACGATAAAGGCTCTAGCTAAAGTAACCTGTTCCAAAATTGGCCCTGGACGCTTCTGGAACTGTCTGACTATCTGCACCCGAGTGTTACGTGCTGCAGGAAGCTGTACTGACCTCTTTGGCTCTCTGAACAGCGTCGCTTGGAGGATTCCTGATCTGTGGGGAGGACTTGGTGTTTATCTTGTCATATAGCTGGAAAAGAAAAGCAAAAGAATCAATTAAGACAGTAAGTGTGGATCATGCCACCAGTCAACACATGAGGAGTGTGTCATATAAATAAGCCTGACATGATATTCAGCAAGAAACAAGTCCCTCAGTAACATGATACCACCGAGTCACTGGTTTTGAATCGTACATCATAATTCACTGGTCTTAAATCTTACACACTGAATTCTGAGCACAGTTATCTAACTGATGACTGCAGCGTGGTGGGCCACCTACAGCTATGGATGGAATATGCAGGGGAAATATCTTCAATTAACTGATATTCAATTCAATTCAATTCAACAGTTTTTAAAAAATCAGATGCACACTCCAACAAACATGTATTTAGTCAGATTTCTACACCAATACTGTCTACTTCTCAGGTGTCCTGAAGGCTTACATTGGAACACATATTTGCGTTTAGTCTCCGAAACCCCTATCCTTCTGATCTTAAACACGACCAGTTACAGCTGTGTTCCAAAAAAATTCCTTTCCGGAGTTTTCGCATTCACACAAGCAGCTACACACATACACCTCAGCTGTGATGGCAAAAGGGGATATTACTGAGGATAATTGATGGATTTATAGATGGATTGATGGGCGGATGGGAGGAGGTAAAAGAAAAAAGTTTCCAAACTGAAGTTATATGATAATAATAATAATCACAAAATAAATCAAAAATATTAAAAGATTATACAGAGAAAATACAACTATTAACAACTGTGCAAGACCATCTTCATATTCTTAACAAAATGCATAAAATATTTAATGATCGTTTTGACTGAAAATTAACACATCAACACTCCCCGGGGACCATCACCAAACATGGCATGCAGTGCATTATATAGTGTTCTTTGTCATTCTGCCACAATATTTACACCCTTAAGACTCTTACTTTAATTAAGGCCAGGTTTTAAATGTTTCGAATGCGTCTGCTTTCCTGCTTTTATTTTCACATGGAGGCCTGTAGATTAGGCAAATGGTAACATGCAAAACAAATATCCTTATCAAAAGGACAACCTATAGGCTCAGAGGACAACCTATAGGCTCTTACTGACCTAAAGATGAACTTGGAGTATCTTCATCTTCAACAAATGCAAATAAATGAACTGCAACCAATAAGCAAACACACATGGGGTGCACATAACACAGCCTGCACAGTTAGCCAGTCATTTCAGTCTGGTTTTCGTCACCAACCAGTGACCTGTAACTTGGAACCATTCACCCATGTGTGTACTACTGATCAGTTCCTCCAGGTCACAGTTTCATTCCAAACATCACAGAAATGAGGAACCATCAGCTGTGTCTGAGAAAAACAGTGAAACAGTGAACAGGTAAAAGAGGCAATTTGCTTTTCCTGTGGAATTCATTGTGGTTTCCTCAGAACTCAGCTCATGGTAAAGTATCATCAGAGTGAGCTACTTGTACACCACCCACCTGAAATTGAACCCTGAGTAACAAAGATGGTGGCTAAGCCATACTCAAACACTGCGGGAAAAAACACAATCGCCAGTCGGAGACATGATCCTGACAGTAAACCAGAAGACATAAATCTCATCTTGCATGACACACAGAAACAACATAAGAATATTAAAGTTATGAGTGACCAACATAACTTTCATATGTTTGTGGTTTCTGTCATTCAAGTATACAGTGATAATGAGGTGATAATTGTAGTTACTGTATTATTAAATGTCTCATAAAGTACTTTTCATTTTTTTAAAAATCACATGCTTTTATTACCAAACTTGCCCAAGTTTATCTCCAAAACGCTGAGAATCATCACCGCTAATGCAGCACTAATCATTATCATCACCCCCCATTCATGTGATCATTTAGATTAACTGCTTAAATGCTTAAATTGGGATTTTGTTTGGTCAGGGTCAAAAATGTAATACATATATCCTAGTGATGCTCCGACTGATCGGCCACCGATCATGATCGGCCGATATTGGCCAAAAATAGCTTGATCGGCGAACCCCAAAAGCGCCCATCAAAAAAGCCGATCACTAGACATAAATTACTCGCGCACGGCACACAGGTAAACAACAGCAGAGCGGAGCTTACCAGTGGCAACATGAGTTCTCCCGTCTTGAAGTTTTTCAAAGTGTCCGCAAGCTATGATGACTTTCACCTTGATATTTTAGCGCGGATTTACTCTCTTTCTCTCTGTCTGTCTCAGTTTCTCTCTCTCTCTCTCTCTCTCTGTTTCTCTCTCTCGCACGTGCTCTCTCTCTCGTTCATGACTTTTCCGGATTGCGCCCGTTTTAAACCTGTTTCTCTCTCTCTCTCTCTCTCTCTGTCGCTCTCTCTCTCTCTCTCGCGCACTCTATGTGCCTCTCTCTCTCTCTCTCGTTCATGACTTTTCCCTCCCTCTCTCTCTTTTTTCGAAATAGTTAATTTAGTGTTGGTTTCATTTCTACAAATGGTGCAAACTCTGCTATATTATATATAAAAGTTCCCCATTCCCCTGCCATTCTGTGATCAGCAGTGATCGGCAATCGGCAGATCATGATCTTGGTGATCGGTAATCGGCCCCAAAAATGCTGATCGGAGCATCTCTAATACATACAGTACATACATACATACATACATATATACACACACTCACGCACATATACACATATATATTAGGGCTGTAACTATACGCCAAACCCACGATTCGGTTTGTATTGCGATTTTTTAACCACAATTCAGGATACTGTATACTGGTCCATCTTCCCTAGCAGAGGGGGAACAGGAAAGATCTGGACGGGAAGGATAACTCTGGGAGTTGGAAGGGGCGTGTCGCGATTGTGCCTTCTTACAAGGTTTCGACACAGGTTTGTGGATCTGAGGATCACGATTTATATACGTGTGTGTGTGTGATGGTTGATTATGTTTGGGGCGGCGCTGAGCAGCTGAGGTTGATCGCCTTGCTAACCACCGCACCTAAACTTAAACACTCAGTCAAAATAACCAGCACATAAACAACCAGCACGACGTGCCTCTGCAGGGGTTTCAGCAAACAATTATTAGTTCATTTCTCTGAAAAAAATCAGTGAGAGACTGAAGCCGTGGCTGCTTTTATTCTATTGTTTTGCTGCTCTAACCTTTGTTCTATTCACTTTCTGCTAGGCAAATTCCTTATTACTGTTCCTTATTACTGTTCACATGTGTTCATTTGGACCTTTTAATAGCTTTTTAAAGCAGTCATTTTGGATAGGTCATTGATAAAAACAGGCGCACTTTGCTCACCCTGGGTCCAGTCATAACATTATTTGTGCGAGTCAGTACTGATGGAACTTAACAAGATATTACAGAATTCCATTTTTGTTTACACCAAAACAAAGTTAATATGCAGAATTGCCAATGTTAACCACATATAAACTAGAGTCTCAGAAATATATACGAACTAGAATCCCAATTTTTCTGCAATTATGCTATTACTTCATGGCACGTAAAAAATCCACTAATTTCATTAATTAGGATTGTATTATCATGTTGCTAAAAGATATAAATCGATATTGTTTTTTGCTGTCAAAAAAACATTGAAAGCATCCATTACTTCACCATAGCATATACATATATTAGCAAAATGCCTCTGATTAATGGTGACATGGATCTCATACAGCAAGTATAAAATTAGGATTAAAACTGCCTAAAAGACCCACTTTAGGTGCAGCATAGTGGAAAGTTAATCTTTTTGTGACTGCAGAACCAATAAAAAACAAGAATCAGGACAGAAAGCAGCAAGACTTACTCACCAAACCCAGACCAGACAGAAACCCAAGCAACTACCTATCCTAGAGTTGAAAGCTGATAGTGACTGTAGATGCTCCTGGAATTACTGCTTCCTCTGTATCATCGAGTTACTCTTTCTGCCCCTCGATGGAGAGAATGACAACGTCCTAATGTCTGGAGCAGTCGCTCAGACAGACAGTCACTGCTGGAGCCATGGCACTGAAAGGGCCAAGCCTGACAATAGGTGCCATTGTTCCACACTCCTTTCAGTGCAGAAGTTGTGTTTTCAATGGGCCTTGAATGGACCATGTGCACTCACAGCCTGCCCATTCATGACCGCCCTCAGCCTCAGGCCCTCCCCTGTGTTTTCCTTTAGGTCCTGTATATTCAGACCTTGCCCCGCCGTGCCTTTCTCAACAGTGTGAACCCCCATTAACACACCATATCATCACACACACACACACACACACACACACACACACACACACACACACACACACACACACACCCACTGAGCAACGCTCTGCAGCTGTGGTCATTCAAACCCAGATAAATGTGCACTGACAGTATTGAATGTGTACAAAAGCACAATCTAATCACATGCATGTGTGTATGGGTGAGTGTGTGCTTGTAAGCTTATACGCAGACAGTAAATGAATAATGAATAGACGTTCAGATATTTATAAAACTAGAGAAAGTCCTCATTATAATGTGTAGAACAGATTATTTTTTAAGTCATCTGATGGCCACTGCTGGAACGCAAAACAAACAAGAAGCCTTTACACATGACCTTTTACTACATGTCTACAGCAGCATTTTAAACCAAATCTCTATTTGCTGTACAATGCAATGCAATAGGTTGTGGAGAACTTCATATTGGATATTTATTTCAAAATCAAGGGTGTTAAAAGTTTATCTTCTTTGCTTCAGTAACTTTACTCTTCTGAGAAGGCTTTCCACTAAATATTGAAACATTGCTGCGAGGAATTGATTGTGTTCGGCCACAAGACTCTGTACCACTTTAAGTTGATGCTTGAGGTCATGTGTTATGAAAATACAAATTCCATTCTGGTTACCATTTGCAATACTGCAAGTTCTATCTGGTCTAAAATAAATAATTGTGTAATATTTTCATTCTGATTAGAGCTGACTAGCAATAAACATAAGCAATTGTGAAACTAAAACTGGGTCCAGGGATGTTCAATTCTATGCCACTTTGTCAGCAAATATGCTCAGGGGCGGCCACGTTCCTCACACAACACTTATCATACATACGCATGTGAGGTTCTATTGGTGTGAAAGGTCTGTGGCAAAGGCACAGCACTTTCTGTTTTAACTCTGGGTGAAACAAGCATGCCCTACCTTCCAATAACACATTCCCTGTGTCCGAAATTGCACACTGAAAACCAAGCTAAAACTGAAAGTACCCGGATGCTGCCCTGAAATCGGCCAGAAAACGCAGTGCAGAACGATGGACACTCTGCGCACTCAACAGGCGCGATTTTGACCACGTAGCAGAGGGGGTGGGACCATTTGGATAATGGCGGCAAACAGTGAAACAGAAGCCCAAGCAGAGGCAGCTGGTTCGTATAAATGTAAGTAACGTTAATACAATTATTTTACTGATATACACTGCTGTAAAACCGGCAGATATTTTGCCGGCCGGAGAATCGTGAGCAAATGTTCGTCCGTCACTTCCGCTAAGTGCAAAACGTTAGTGTTCTGTTTAGGACAGCACTGACCCACAGCAGTGCACACTACAGAAGGCAGTGCGCAGTACGCACTTAATCTCAGTGCACTGACGGCAGTGCGCGATTTCAGACACACATATTGTGTTTTTACATTTAGTATTTTTTTACCTCACATGTTAAAATATTATGAAGCAGACACCATTAGGTGTTCAGTATTGCAGAAATAGTGATTTAATAATGAACAATATAATTAATACAGTTTCTTGTCCAAGTATAATTTCCTCTGGGATAAATAAAGTTTTCTGATTCTGATAAGCCAAGAGATTTGGCTAACACGTAAAAATAAACAAAAATGTATTTTATTTTAGCATCTCTCTTGATGCTCCACAGCTCAATTATGTGCGTATCATCTACAATTTGCAATGAGGACAAAGATGTCCAGACCTTGTGTCACGGCTGCCGGCCGTTAGAGGCCGTGCTTTTGTTTTTTTTCCCCAGTCTGTTCTCATGTTCTGTGTAACCTTATTTTGAAAGCCCGTTCTGTTCTGTTTATGTCACGTGTTCCCTGTAGTCCTTTGTAGTTCTTGTATCTGTGTC
>JBBPDE010014027.1:0-10000 GCA_037974605.1 Nannopetersius ansorgii
GGTGTGTGTGTGGGGTGGGTGGAGTCTGAGCGGCATGTGTGTGTGGGGTGGGTGGAGTGTTTGTGGTGTGTGTGTGTGGGGGGGTGGAGTGTTCGCGGTGTGTGTGTGGGGTGGGTGGAGTGTTCGTGGTGTGTGTGTGGGGGGGGTGGAGTGTTCGTGGTGTGTGTGTGGGGGGGGGTGGAGTGTTCGCGGTGTGTGTGTGGGGTGGGTGGAGTGTTCGTGGTGTGTGTTTGGGGGGGGTGGAGTGTTTGCGGTGTGTGTGGCGTGAGTGGAGTCTGAGTGGTATGCACTCTCTGCCACACACCACACTCTCTACCACACACACCACACCACACATCCCATTCCATTCCAGGGGGCGGAGTCTCCCTGCATCAGTCTGAGGGTCTTGCTCAGGAACCCAGTGGTGGTTTTGCTGAAGGTAGGAATCAAACCCTTGATCTCGTGGTACAGAGGCAGGTGTTCTACCCACTAGGCCCCCACTTCCTGCTGGGCCCGAGTGATAGAACATGGTAAGCTTGTCCTACAGACATTGAAAGGCGTGATTGTAGTGGCGGTGCAGAGCGACAGCTGAGCTCCTGTGTGGCGTTTTAATGAGGCTCCAGAGTCCCAGAGCCTCTTTAGGCGTCTGAGGTGAAGAGGCACTGTCCCCCTGAACAGCAGAGGCTCCTGGGAAGTGTTGCAGGGTCCCTGTGCCAGTTATCGAGGTGTGCTGGCAGCTCTCCTCGCTGCGTCATGCCCAGGACTCGCCTCTGATCCTGGCCACTCTTAATCAGAAGGGGGGAGGGGGGGATGTGGCAACGCCGCAGGGTGGGTGTTTCCAGGGCCTCCTGCAGGTTTTGGCGGCAGAAATCTGTGATTTTTTCTTTTTCTCTCTCAATTACGGAGCGCCTGCGACCGTGCGGCTAATGGACGAGGCCCTCGGGGGCCTTTGGAGCCCAATTAGTGTGAGGCAGCGAGGCATGGTGTCTCCATCTGAGCAAGTGATCATGGCGGGGGACGGCGGCCCGAGAGGAGGACGAGGCGAGGCAGGGAGGATCAGATAATGGGGAAATATTTCACGACTGAGAGATCAGCCGAGCAGCGGAGGGTTTCTGGTCTTTAGGTGTGATATCAGTGCAGAGTTTTCTCCCTGTGATTTCTGCAGCGAAGATAAAAAAGAAAACTCTCCCCTGATTCCTCACGGGGCATCGTTACTGCCCTCCGTCAGATTCACTGTTAAACAGATTCTCTGGGTTTAGTACGTTTAGCTTATTTAAGGCTATAATCTCTACATATTTAGAAGAAAATGAGGGCTGTTCATGTCCATAGCTACTATTTTAGACAGTTGTCTTAAAAGTGTTAAAGTGGTTTAAATTAATTTAAATGAGTTAAATGTGTGAAATGAGTTAAATGGGTAATTTAGTTAAATGTGTTAAACGGGTTAAACGTGTTAAACGAGATAAACATGTTAAACGGTTTAAATGAGTTAAAAAACTTAAACGAGTTAAACATGTTAAATGAGTTAACTGAGTTAAACGAGTTAAGTGTGTTAAACGTGTTAAATGTGTTAAACGGGTTAAATATGTTAAACGGGTTAAATGTGTTAAACGGGTTAAATATGTTAAATGAGTTAAATGATTTAAATGAGTTAAAAGAGTCAAATGTGTTAAACGTATTAAATGGGTTAAACGGGTTAAAGGTGTTAAACGAGATAAATGTGTTAAACGGTTTAAATGAGTTAAATGAGTTAAACGAGTTAAACATGTTAAATGAGTTAACTGTGCTAAACGAGTTAAATGGGTACTGTGGTGTGTGTATATGTGACTATAAGGGGCTGCTAATTGTGTTAAATGTGTTAAATGGTTTAAATGAGTTAACTGAGCTAAACGAGTTAAACGAGTTAAACGTGTTAAATGAGTTAAACAAGTTAAATGAGTTAAACGATTTAAATGAGTTAAACATGTTAAATGGGTTAAATGGGTTAAATGAGTTAACTGAGCTAAACGAGTTAAATGGGTGCTGTGGTGTGTGTATATGTGACTATAAGGGACCGCTTTACTTTATTTACAGTGAAAGTGGTTGATTTTTAGTCCCGGTTGGTGCCGTTGTATCAGATAAGCTCTGTTGCCGGGTGGTAGCGGTCGGCCAGGCACGGGCACTGTGCTCTGACCCGTGTCCACCAGCTGTCTGGAAGTCCACATTTCCCCTGCATGCACCGCTGCTGCTGGCCCAGAATCCTCCCTGCTGCTGTGGGGACCTGCAGTCACCCAGGCCCGGACACCCGGCCTCGCCCCAGACACCCGGGGCCCTGGCTGTCACGGAGAAACGGGTCTGTTTGGGTGCAGATGTGTGTGAAGGACTGTGTATGGGCTCAGGCGTGCAGAGGGGTTCCTGCTCTGGAGCTGCGCCCGGCTTCAAACCTCCAGCTGCTTTCGTGATTCTGATGTAGTGCAGTAGTGGCCCAAAGTCTGGCCTTCATAAATATTGGCACCACCAGTACAGATCAGAACTGTGTTTGTGACAATGGAGCTTTGGCCCCACCCATCCAGGGCCACGGCACTTTAGCTCCACCCATTCAGTCTTCAGCAGTTTAGCCCCACCCATTCAGTCTTCAGCAGTTTAACCCCACCCATTCAGTCTTCAGCAGTTTAACCCCACCCATTCAGTCTTCAGCAGTTTAGCCCCACCCATTCAGTCTACAGCAGTTTAGTCCTGTTTTATTAGTTCTGATGATAATTTTTAAAATATAAATATAATCCTGAAGGCAGACGGTGAGAGATTGTTTTTGAACGTTCCAGGGAAATGTCACCTTCTCCTGCTCGGAGCCGGCGGCGGTGTCGGCGACCTTCCTGAGCTCCAGCCGCAGCTTTCTGCAGGTCCCGGCGGCGGGCGCGGGAGAAGACGGCGGCGGCTGGACGGCCACCTTTCAGTTCCGCACCTGGAACAGGGACGCACTGTTGCTGTGGAGCGGACTGCAGGGGGCGGAGCCTCTGCTGCTGCTGCTTAGTGACGGACAGCTGCATCTCATACTTTCCAGATCAGAGATCACTGCAGGTGAGTGTGTATGTGTATGTGTGTGTGTTTGGATCTCCTTTACATGTGCCAAAGGCAACATAAGACACATTTTGTCCACTGATGAAGACACACACACAGACACACACACATTTCACCTGTCGCTGTCCTCTCCCAGGTCAGGGTCTGAATGACGGTCGGTGGCACTCTTTGTCCGTCAGCCTGCAGGGTCTCCAGGCGTCCGTCTCCGTGGACAACGAGCCACCGTCCAGCATGTTGCTCGTCAACCAGCCGCAGCCGGGGAGCACCGTGCTGATCGGGGGTAAGACCAGCTGCTCCTCCAACACATAGACCAGCTTTTCCTCCACCACATACAGCAGCTTCTCCTCCATCACATAGACCAGTTTTTCCTCTACCACATAGACAAGCTTCTCCTCCAACACATAGACCGGCATCTCCTCCACCACATAAACCAGCTTCTCCTCCAACACATAGACCGGCTTCTCCTCCACCACATAGACCAGCATCACCTCCATCACATAGACCGGCTTCTTCTCCACCACATAGACCAGCTTCTCCTCTATCACATAGAACAGCTTCTCCTCCACCACATAGACCAGCTTCTCCTCCAACACATAGACCAGCTTCTCCTCCATCACATCGACCGGCTTCTCCTCCACCACATAGACTGGCTTCTCTTCCACCACATAGACCAGCATCACCTCCATCACATAGACTAGCTTCTCCTCCATCACATAGACCAGCTTCTCCTCCATCACATAGAACAGCTTCTTCTTCATCACATAGACCAGCTTCTCCTCCAACACATAGACCAGCTTCTCCTCCATCACATAGACCAGCTTCTCCTCCAACACATAGACCAGCTTCTCCTCCATCACATAGACCGGCATCTCCTCCACCACATAGACCAGCTTCTGCTCCAACGCATAGACCAGCTTCTCCTCCAACACATAGACTGGCTCCTCTTCCATCACATCGACCGGCTTCTCCTCCACCACATAGACCGGCTTCTCCTCCAACACATAGACCAGCTTCTCCTCCATCACATAGACCAGCTTCTCCTCCAACACATAGACCAGCTTCATTTCCAACACATAGACCAGCTTCTCCTCCAACACACAAACCAGCTTCTTCTCTACCACATAGACCAGCTTCTCCTCCAACACATAGAGCAGCTTCTCCTCCACCACATAGACCAGCTCCTCCTCCAACACATAGACTGGCTTCTCCTCCAACACATAGACCAGCTTCTCCTCCAACACATAGACCAGCTCCTCCTCCAACACGTAGACCGGTCTCTCCTCCAACACATAGACCAGCTCCTCCTCCAACACATAGACCAGCTCCTCCTCCAACAAATAGACTGGCTTCTCCTCCAACACATAGACCAGCTTCTCCTCCAACACATAGACCAGCTTATTCCACGTTATAGAAATTCGTAGAGTTTGTTGTTGTTGTTTCTTTTATTTAAAGACGCCTTTCAAGACACTCAAGGACATCTTCCAGACAAGTAAACAGGGGCGTAAAAATATAATTAATGTGATTTTTATAAAACCACAGGAGTGGAACACTGTTAGAAATGCATGTAAACAGAATAAACAAGGTTAAAAAAGTGAGTTTTAAGACAGATGAGAGTCAATGCTGCTTCTTCTGAAGGGAGAGAATTCCACAGATGAGAGGAAAAGAGCTAAAGGATATAAAGCTCATGGTAGACAAACTAGTATGAGGCATTGTGAGTAGACTGGAAGATCAGAGGAGGGTGTAGAGATGTGTAAGAAGTCAAAGAGATGTGACCTCTTACACAGGTTATGAAAAGCTTTAAATGTTAAAAGCGATGTTAAACAGAAAGCCGGTGAAGGTTGAGAAGGGCAGTATGTGTTCATTCGAGGAGGTTCTGATAATAACACAGGCAACAGAATTCTGAAGCTGCTGAACCTCATTCACAAGCTTCAGTGAGACCAACTCACATAGAAATGCAGTAATTGAGTCCTGATGTTTCCAAAGCACGAACAAGGACAGTGGTACTAGTGTATGTGAGGAAAGAACAACGATATATACAGTAATCCCTGCGTATAGTGAAAAACCATGTTGTGTTTTGGTAAAAAGATGCCTAAAAATGCCTATGTTTATAGTGTAAACCCTAAATCTGCCCCAAATCTGCTCCCAGAACACTTTAATTTCATTTTAAACTCAAAAGAAAATGGAGAGGTAAATAAATAATCATAATCAGAAAACTTTATTGCCTAAAAAAAGTTAGCATTAATGGTTAGCATTAACAGTGTGTAAAGACTCTTCCACAAAAGAAAGGTTGAAATAACTAAAATACGAGGACAAGACATGGAGCAGTCATGCTACATGCTGCAGCAGCTTCTTATTCTTCTCCTTTGTATGGCGGTCGACAACTTTTCAGTGTATTACTGCCACCGCTGGACTGGTGGAGGTACTACAGTTCGGTTCTCAGAGAAATTCGCGTTCGGCTGAATCTGCTGATCCATGTAAATCTGAGGGGTTACTGTATTACGTTTGAAAAAATGAGAAGAAAACACAGTTTTAATTTCGAGAATGTAATCAGAAAGGTCTGAGGGTGGAAGGGTGGAGTCAGGCTTCATAGACAGGTAGACAGGTGACTTTAGCACCACATTTCCTGAAGAAATTATCAAAGAGAGGAAGATAGATAAGTAGATGCGTTTCCTTAAGGAAATACAAAGTGTGGTTGCAGGAAAACCAGCGTTTGGCCAAAAATGTTTGTATAAAATTCTAAAATAAATTTGCTCACACAGTGGATTCGAACTTACGCTCTTCTGATTCAGAGCTACCCCTTTTTTATAGCAGCTTTTTGTGGCGATGAAATAAAAACCACAACCAGATATGAGAGATGGGTGTATGATGTTAGATTTTAAAGCAGAACGAGGAAACAGACGGGCTTTAACTAGACGTGCCAGAAGTGAATCTAACTGCTGCTGGAAGATTTGGGTTTCTGAGCAAAATCAGTGATTTGAGAGACAGGTGGAAGTTTAAAGAGAGAGAAAGATTTCAGACAGGACTTAGAGGAAGGTGTATATAAAGAGCTGTGTTTATTGATGAGGTCAGATGCTGATAATTAAAAAAATTCATGAATTGTTCGGTAGAATAGAATAGAATAAAATAGAATATAATAGAATAAAACTGGGGTAGAAAGGCCTCAGGAGGTCGGATAGCCTGGTGTATAGAGGGCCCTAGTATTCCCATCACTTTCATAATAAACAGATTTGACAAGAAGAGCCTTCTTATAGAAAAGCAAATTATTATAATACATTTTTTATAATTTGCAGACAGACGTTCCCGTCTATGCCCGTTAGTTTTAATCCAACGAATCTCAGGTGGTACCAAGGGCAGGATGGCTAAAAAAAACAGTCCGAGGCTTAAGAGGATCGAATATATCCAAAGGGCCATGTAGTTCGATGGGAAACTCCTACAGTAGGGCACAAATTTTCAGTAAGTGTACGGTTATCGATTCCACTGCAGAGAGTAAGTAAGTCAATATCCTTTAAGTTACAAAATGCAATTGCGCCTCATTAGCTGTGGATCAGGTTGTATTGACACTGAAGGATATTCATTTGTGGTACAGAAAATAAGATCGAATAAATGTGTGGGAAATTCAAAGTACTGCTGTCAAACAAGATGTAAACAAGTGAATAATGTAATATGTTCAGGAATTTCTTGAATAATGTTGTGTTGCTTTGTTCTATTGTTTTTTGCTGCTCTTTCCTTTGTACTGTCCACTTTCTGCCATAACTATGGAAATGTCCCACTTGTGGGACAAATAAAGGTTTATCTTATCTTATCTGTACATAGTCAGTTTACATTAAAAACTCCCAACAGCATAACATGAGGGAACAAAATGCAGAGGGCAGTTGAAAATGTTCATTTAAATTCATTTAAATATCCTAATTGGGCTTCTGTGGTCAGTGGACAGTAGCCAGTATCACAGAAGTGGACGAATATCCGTGAGAAAATGTGAGATGTGTGTGTGCTTGCAGTGTTGGGAGACTTTTGAAAAGTATTTTAATCTCTTTTTTTAGTAATGACCTGAGCTTTAGTGTCTTGAAGTCCGTTTATGAGTCTGCTGTGTTTTTCCTCCAGGTTTGTGGGATTTTTTTTGTTGCTTTTTGTCACTTTCTGGCCTCCTTACTTGTGATGTCACAGACTCTCTCTCTCCAACACATTTTAAAGGTGACTCACCCACCCTGTCTCTCTAACCATACGCATAGCTAAATTAGATAGTGTGCTGTTTATTTTCTGATGCGGTGGTTGATAGAGGACCAGGAGGTGCCGTCTCTTCCATGCCCCAAGCGGTCAAGGTCACCTGACTTCTCCAAATCATTTACATTTACGGCATTTATCAGACGCTTTCATCCAAAGCGACTCCCAAAATCCCTACCTACAGGGGGCAGTCTCTCCCAGGAGCAACTTAGGGTCTTGCTCAGGAACCTAGTGATGGTGCTGAAGGTAGGATTCGAACCCATGACCGCTTGGTCCAGAGTGAAGTACCCTTCACAAGGCCCCCACCCCCCTCCAAGTGTCTGGTCTGGTGGGTTAATTCAGTAATGATCGGTTGGTCTTTAAAAACCAGCCGATCCAGCAGTCTGTGGTGCAATCACTGACATGCATCGGGAATCAGTGTTACTCTCTCCTCCTGGTTTAACGGACTGAGGAGGAACTCCGGTCTCCTCTGTAGTAAGAAGTTGAGAGTGAGTGGACAGTTGTGTGTGTTCATGAGTGTGTGTGTGTGTTTGTGTGTGTGTGTGTGTGAGTGAGTGGTCAGTTGGTGTGAGGAGGTTCTGGGTGGATTTATAAATCAGAGTCTGTTTTAGAGGCTTTTCACAAACGACGTGATGTTCAAGGTCACAACCTCATCATAAGGCATTAGTCTAGATGGCTCTCGCAGACAGGAGTGTGTGTGTGTGTGTGTGTGTGTGTGTGTGTGTGTGTGTGTGTGTGTGTGTGTGTATGTGTGTCTGTGTGTCAAATGCTTAATCAGTGGAAGAGCAGATGGCGTTCTACTGTGTCACGAAATTGCAGTTTGCAACTCTCACTTATAGTGACTGATGGTGCGGTCACTCTGCAGATAAAAATAACCCCAGAGCTCTGCTGCCCCATCATTTCCCCCCTAAACCCTCGCCCTCAATGTTTAAACTCCATCCACCCACATGTTTAGACAGAGCACAGCTTACTAATACTAAATAAACTGAGATAACTGTTGAACATTGGGGGGGGGGGGTTTAAACACTAAAATACGAGGACAAGACATGGGGCAGTCATGCTACATGCTGCAGCAGCTTCTTCTTCTTCTTGCCACCGCTAGACTGGAGGAGGTACTACAGTTCAGTTCTCAGAAAAATACTCGTTAGACTAAAGGGGTTACTGTATTACGTTTGAGAAAATGAGAAGAAAACCCAGTTTTAATTTCGAGAAAGTAATCAGAAAGGACTGAAGGTGGAAGGCCGGA
The DNA here is from genome assembly GCA_037974605.1 of Nannopetersius ansorgii. Lineage (NCBI taxonomy): Eukaryota > Metazoa > Chordata > Actinopteri > Characiformes > Alestidae > Nannopetersius > Nannopetersius ansorgii. The sequence continues at coordinate 8,501 of JBBPDE010014027.1, forward strand.
GTCAGGCTTCAGAGGCAGGTAGACAGGTGTCGTCAGCTTTTTCAGTCTGTTTTGGTCCATTTCAGTCCGTTTTGGTCCATTTTCAGTTTGTTTTGCTCCCTTTTCTATCTGTTTCGGTCCATTTCAGTCTGTTTCGGTCCATTTCAGTCTGTTTAGATCCATTTTCAGTCCATTTCGGCCCCTTTTCAGTTGGTTTAGCCCCACCCACACAGTCTACAGCACTTTAGCCCCACCCACTCAATCCATAGCAGTTTAGCCCTGCCCATTCAATCTACAGCACTTTAGCCCCACCCACTCAATCTACAGCTGTTTAGCCCCACCCACTCAGTCTACAGTAGTTTAGCCCCACCCACTCAATCTACAGAAGTTTAGCCCCACCCACTCAATCTATAGCAGTTTAGGCCCACCCAATCAGTCTACAGAAGTTTAGCCACACCCACTCAATCTAATGCAGTTTAACTAGTAACACCCTTTGGTTTTTTTTTTCCCAGGATGCTCGGCAGCAGCAGCCAATCAGGGCTGTCGGAACCCAACCTTGGGTTTTCAGGGCTGCATGCGCTCCATCGTCATTAACAGCCACCCAGTCGACCTGTACTACGTGCAGCAAGGCCTTCTGGGAAACTACAGTGAGCTCCAAATCGACATCTGCGGAATCCAGGACAGGTACCGCCCCTTTCACCACAAACACAATGCAATTAAAACATGCTGAACCTCTAAATCTACCCCGAAAATACACCAAACCCCTCATTTAAAAGAAGAGGCTGTTACTTTTTGAAACCAACCCTTAATTTTACCTTAAGGTCTGAGTGTGAAACTCCTTAATCTTAAATTTAAGGCCTTAATGGAATGGCCTCCAGGAGATTCTATTATTTAAGGGGAAAATTCAACGCAGTAAAATTCTTAATCAGTTTAATTTTCCTTCATGTCCTGTCTGGGACATTATTTATTTTAAAATTAAGGCGTTTTAAGGGGTATAATGAAGGCGTTTGGCAGTGTGTGACCGGTCGAATCCTCTGATTGTGTTTGGTAAATGAGTGTTTGGTAAATGAGTGTTTAGTAAACAAGTGTTTGGCAAACAAGTGTTTGGTAAATGAGTGCGGAGGTGCGGAGGGAGTGGCATCTCTTGAAAGTCTCAGAGACATTTTACTTGAACAAATGACCCACTGAGGACTCCTCAATGTGTAAAGGAATAGTTTTTTTAATGATATGCACATAATAAATGAGCCCGTCAGGGAGAACTGTATTCCACTTCGCTCGGAACAGCGATGGAACCTTTAGCGGTTCTGCGAGGTGTTTAGAGGAGGACAGCAGAATTAGCACTAATTAGCGTGGGAGATTAGAGCCACTGTTCAACGGAATAACGAGGCAAGTGGTGCTTAACGAGTGTGTGTGTGTGTGTGTGTGAGTGAGTGTGTCTTTTGTGTCCCCTTTAAGTGTAGATTTGATAATTGTTTATTTTTTCACTTATCTGAATTGGTGCCCAAAAAATGAACAGAATAA
>JBBPDE010014038.1:0-11133 GCA_037974605.1 Nannopetersius ansorgii
ACATTTAAAAGCAAGTACTTACTACTTTTACTTAAGTAGAAAGATAAATGTTGTAATTTTACTTTTACTTAAGTACACTTTTGTCCTGGTTATTTGTACTTTTGTACTTCCTCCACCACTGCCCCTACCCGACACCCAAAACATTAAACAAGACAAAAACTAAAATCTTATAAACCCAACTTGACTTACCTGTGCAGCTGCTTTTGTAATCATACTTTATCTTCTTCCTTCAAAACTAGTCTTTTTCATTAACAAATTCATTATTGTAAGTGCTCATGTAAAAGAATGATTTCTTAAGCATCATAATGAAATCAAATTCTCAGAGGTGTTTCAAACTAATGTTATTAGGTGCTAGAAATATATGATACATCCTGCAATATCCATAAAGCTGTCATTTTTTATATGATGGAAATTTGCAGAGACTTTCAGTCATATGCACACTTTACAAAATCTCTGCTCTTGTTCACTCAATGTGTCTATGGTCGTTTACCATTAAGCGTGCTTATTCTACTCAAAGCTAATGTTTCATCCTTCATTCTTTTTCAGCTCATTTCACGAATCCTAAGCTTCCTTCAACCATTTATCAGCACCATATTTGTTGGTCACCTGGGGAATGCTGAGTTGGCTGGATATGCCCTTGCTTCTGCGGTAATGTACTTTGATTCTAGTGTCACCTAGCCATATAGTATCCCATTCCATTTTCTGTGCTTTATAATGAGCATATATGTTATATTTTGACCTTGGCATATAAAGTATGTGTACCCTCACTATGCACCTCCAGAATGCTATCATATTCCACTAAATAATATTAAATGGCATGTAACTGTTCACTGAGAAAATTTGCTGCTTAATTGACTTCTAAAAGAAGACAGTATTTAAAACTCTGAACACACTCAGTGCTTTTTTTTGGCGTCTTCCAAAGAACCCCTTTTGTGTATTTATTTTTAAAATAGTTGCACCTCGGATTCAGGCTTCGGGTTGTGCTAGGGAAAAATACTGTGGCGAGCAGGACAGAGCTACGTGAACTGTGGGGGTGGTCCACGTGGGTTAGAGGGGTTAATTGTGGCGTGATGGGCAACACCTGCCCATCACCATGGTTACTGGTGGGTTTTTGGGGTGGTATAAGAGGGAGGGGCGGTGCCTGGTGCCGCCAGTTGGGGAGTTTGTAGTCTGTGTGTGCTTGCTGTTCTGAAGAGTGAAAATAAAAGAAAGAAAAGAAAATGTTTGAACCAGCCTTGGTGTCAGCTTCTTCCACTGTTTGCCACAATACTTTATTTATTGTTGGACTTTATTAGGAGGTTCTTCAAAGCTTGTAAAGTACCATCCATTAAAATGTTGTTGGGGGTGTTGTCAAGAGTGTTGTTCATTGCAGTGCTCCAAAGAAAGATTTTTGTCGTGGTTAATTTACAAGTTATTACAGTACTATAGCAGAATCAAATGTTTATAGACTATTGTGTGACCAGAAGATCAACATGAATCAAACTTCTTACACAACAAAGGAAGCAACTGTAGCTTTTGCATTCTTACACCAGTGGATTTTTTGAGGAACACTCTTCATAAACCTCTTTGTAACAGATGAAAATTGAGTGGTGTGTGTCATAAAAGAACTGGGTCATTTCATATCTTTCTTCCTGTCAGACCATCAATGTGACAACCACTGCCACAGGCTGCGGCCTGGCGCTGGCATGTGACACACTGGTGTCTCAGGTAATGTAAATTAATTTATTCATTTAGCATATGTAAGTTCTGAATATAGTTTAGAAACTGATGTTCTTGTCTTTCTATAAACTCTTTGAAGGGTACCTTATGTACTATGCTTACATTATGAAACATTTGTGATCAACTTGTTATCTAGACAAAACTGACACACTGGAAAGCAATGGCAAAGTTATTTGCCTCTAGTATGGTATGATGTATGCATATTTCATACATTATGAGGTTGTATCAATTTGTGTTGGGAGACTTTTGGAGGTAAAAACCTGAAGCGTGTGGGGGAGATTCTTCAGAGGAGTATCCTGATCCTGCTACTTTTCTGCCTGCCATGCTGGGCCATCCTCATCAACGCTGAGTCCATTCTACTGGCCATGCAGCAAGAGGCTGAGGTGGCTGGGTAAAACTGCTCAAGCATTTAAAAAAATTTTTAAAAGGACTATAGGTAATCTATCACAACACTTATAATAATTTTAATCATAATACTTATAATAACTATAACCATTTCTCCCTCTCTTTTTATATATTCAAAATAAAGATATCAAATGTCTTCTAGGAGCAACATGATTAAACATAGTACCGTATGATCATCTAGATCTAAAGAACCTTTCTGGGTATGGTTCCTTAAAAAGCAAGTTGTTAAAACCAAGTGAGGTGTGAGTATGATAAATTATTAGTAAAATTTAAAACCTTTTTTTTAAAGACAGTACATATTTACTTTTAAACTAGTCAGTAGAAGCAGATAAAGACATGATCTTAAGTTGCGTGTAAAGTTCTAGCATGCCATTGTATTGCAAATGTATGTGGCAGTGACCTGCATTTAGTGGAATGTGGAATGACTGGAGTAACTTCATAAATACAGTGAGGAAGTCTTTGAAATTGCAGTCTTTACAGTGTCATGTTACTGGAACGGAACTATGTAAATATCTACTATTTTTTACTGTATGTTCTGTGAAGTGGCTCACTGCTCTGTGGACTTCCATTGGACTGTGGACTAACACACAATGGACTAATTATTACCACATATGCTAATCACCCACTTCCTGAAATGCACATATACAGCACCAGGTCCATTTGAAGCTTTATGTAAAGCAGAAATCGCACTGAATAAACACAGCACCCATCTTTGAGAAAAACACGTGTTGCAAATGAGAAGAAGAATGTAAGGGTCAGTTTTGTGAGTGATCTGGCATGCAGAAGGAAGGCTCTTCCACTCAAACTGTAATGTGCTGCTGGCTATGCAAATGATCAGGAATACAAGCTTAATTTTTGTCTGAAAGGAAGTCCCCAAAGAGACATAATTGAAGTTGTCAGAAGACAGATCTTATCATAAACTTGTTTGTATTTTGCTATCTGTTTGTATTTTGCCTGGGACAATGTCAAATTATAATTATGAAACATTGTTGTGCTGACTAAAATCATGTTACACCTCCCCTCCTCAGAATTGCACAGCTGTATGTACTTGCCTTCTTGCCTGCTGTTCCTGTAAGTTTATCACTGTGAATGTGACATATGTAGCTTAGCCTCATGTGTTCTAAAACCAACTTCTGACACCATATGTTTCCATAGATCTCTTTAATCTTCACTCCTTTGATAACCAGGTATAACCTTGATAGCCTGGTCTGAAATTATCTTAGACATTAACTAAGAGATTAATGAAAGATGTCTGATTCAACAATTCCTGTGGGGGCAAACCTTTAAAGTATTTTAACTTGTGCGTTAAGCTAATTTTAACCAGTAAAATAGATTTTCAAACATATGCAGTAATCCCCCATTATTCACAGGGGTTACGTTCCAAGAGTATCTGCGTATGATGAAAAACCGTGTTGTGTTTTGGTAAGAAAAAAATGCCTACACTGCCTGTTTTTAGAGTGCAAACCCTAAGTATATTGTTGCTAGGTTATGGGAATGCAGAGGAGACTAATACATCTCTGTCTGCCATGTTTTTGTTTAGCATTTTTAAAAGTGTTATTATTTAATGTAAATATTCAGCAGATCAATAAATAGTGTTATACAGTATATATATTTAGGGGTTCGAGCGCGTAGCGCTAAAACCCTATTGTAATTGTAAGGATTTTTATTATTATTCTTCCTGCAATAAAACGGATTGTGCAACCCAAACCATAAGGGCTAGAGAGCTGAAACTTTGTCAGATGGTAGTAGTCTTGTCTGCTACTCAGGCGCAAAAAATCGGCCCAATCAGACCATAGGGGGCGCTACAGCTATCCAAAACACGTTAGTGCTAATAACTGCTAAACCGCTAGCCCTAGCCTCAAAAACTTTACATCGTTAAAATCCTTGGGTCCACAGAAATCAAAAACAGTCATTTCGAAAGTAGGTCTATGACGCATCGTTTTTCTGTAAATTCGACGAATGTCGTAAACCTGCTTTTGCGAACTAGTCCTAGGATTTTCAACCGATTGGAACGAAACCACTGCAGTAAAAATTTGTGGACAGTGAATATTAATAATTATCAAAAAAAATTGAAATTTCCACTCAAAACGCCCAAAAACGTTCAACCGTTGAACACCTATTTTGCAACAATTGGCTATAAATCATGAACGAAATGAGGTATCTTCACCAAACTTGGTACATATGTGTATTATGAAGAACTTTGGTCAAATCAAAAATAATTTCACAGATTTGCCACTGGGGGGCACTATAAGGTTGGAAAAACTGTTCCTGGAAACCCTTTAGTCTGATCGACTTGAAATTTGGTATGCAGTGTCTTTGTCTAATGTCCGATAAGGATCTATGAAGACATTGACGTATCTCAAAAAACATGGCCCCCATTGGCCAATTAGACAATTTAACTTATTAAACAAGGTTAACGGAGGTTGATCAGAACGAAACTTGATGGACATGTTCAAGCTATGGTCCTCAAGGTCTGTAAGAATTTTGAAAGAAATCGGCCACTAGTTGGCACTGATGAGTTTAATGGCTCAATATTGACGTGGTGTTTCACATATCCACACAATCTGCATATCATTTGACAGATCTCCTCAAAATGAGTAACTATGCCTCAAGAACCATTGCTGTCAATCAAACCGTTCATTAGTAATTAACAAATATGTTAAAAACCTACTTTTGCAAACTAGTCCCTGGTTTTTTGCTCGATTGGAACCAAACCACAGCAATAATAATCTGTGGACTCTCTAGATCAATAATTATCAAAAAAAAGTTGCATTATTTTGTTTTTCGGTTAACTCTAACTAGCTGATTAAAAAACGGGACAGACAAATATATTTAAAGGCCTACAAAGAGTTAACAAAAACTCAAAACTTTACAAAACTTGTTAAGAACATGTCTCACATGACTCTTAACAATTATCCAAAGATTCATGAAGATCAGACCATAGGTGGCGCTATAATAGTTAAAACAGCCTCAAAAACACATTATTTCCACAGACAATGAGTTCAAGCTTTAAAACATAGTCATATATTAACATATTTACACAAACACTTCATATCATATGATTGGTCTCCTCATTCCGAGCAACTTTGCCTCAAGAACCATTGCTGTCAATCAAACCGTTCATTTATTATTCACCAAAATGTTTAAAATCTCCTTCTTTAAACTGGTCTCAGGTTTGTCACTCAATCTGGATCAAACCAACACAGAACCATTCTCTGGACTCTCTACATTAGTTATGATCAAAAAAATTTTGACTTTTATCCTTAGATTAGCTGTAACAGGATCATTTAATAAGTGCAGTGGCCACATATACTCAAAAGCCTATAAAACCAAAACAATTGTAATTTTAACCACGGTACAGTAATTTTTCTGTTCATCAGCAGTGTGTCTCTTTTAATTTGATTTACAGTACAGTAATAAAACTACTGGGTTTATTTTTTGATATATCTAAGAAAAACATGCGGAAAGCCATTTGTAATTACTAGTGGGTGTGCAACCACAAAGACTTTCTCAGCGTCGGTATTAATTTATTATATAAAATCAAAACATCCAGATCAAACACAGAAGAGGCGAGACCCTTCAAGCACACCCACTCCATCCAATATAATTAGTATACTATCTTGTTAAAGCCTACAGAGAATGTTGTTTATCTTTCAGCAGTTCTAAAGCACTGCTTTATTAAAATGTACTTCAATTCACTAGTTTTATGAGAGAAGATATTTAATTGTATAATATTTCAGCTTTCTTACTTCAGGTTCTTCATGAGTGGGGCCAAGGAAAATATTTTATTTAAAATGTTATTTTATATTGTGCAGTGTTTGAATGCTAAATAAATATGTTCATAGTTTTGTAACAGATTTATTCTTTTAATAATTTAATAATAATAATTTCTTTCAGTGTTTTGGTTTCAGTTTCGGCTAAGTGTTTCCTCATTTTCGGTTTTGGCCGAAAAAAAAAAAACATTTCAGTGCATCCCTACTATTAATGTTACAAAAATAAGTACATTTTTCTTAACAATTTAGAAGTAAATAAAGGAGAAAAAATTATTGCCATGAAAAGAAAATGTGGAGAATATTTGCAGGATCTGTGTTGTTGTGACGTAAAATGATGAGTTTGGTTCTCATAAAACATCTGTGTGTGACTGGATCCACAAGTCCTGATTTGTGTAAAACTGGGGGATTACTGTATTACAATTTTAAAATTATATTAAACATCTTTTTTGAGATAGAAATGAATCACCTGCCTCGAAATATTCAAAAAATAAACTTTTAAGATGTATTTACTAAATGCAGCTTATAACATCAAAGTGAAAGATATAGCAGTTCAGAAATAAAAGAATAAATAAACAAATAGACAGATACAACATTAAATAAATAAACAGTTTAATACATAAACAGAAAATTAAATAAAGAGAATTGCTCTCTGTGTCAGTACTTTGTGGAACCACCTTTTGTTTTAATTACTTCCTTGAGTCTGTGGGGATTCTTCTGTATCAGCTTATGCTGAGCTAATCAAAACGATTACAGCTGATCACAGGTGAAAGCCCATTAGCTTGGTGTTGGCCTAGTGGGTAGCAGACTTGCTTTTGGACCGAGATGTCCTGGGTTCAAACTCTTCCTTCAGCATACCACCAGTGGGTCCCTGAACAAGACCCTTATCCCCCAAGTAGCTTCAGTTCCCTTGTACTGGAAGTCGCTTTGGATAAAAGCATCTGCTAAATGCCATAAATGTAAATGAACTTATTGAGTTTACAAGTATTTTTAGAAGGGGTGATGATTTATCTATCTTAGTATTTTTTTTTCTTAACTGTTATTATATCTTTCACTTTGATGTTATACACTACATTGAGTAAATACAGCTGGAAAAATGTGTGTGTGCCTTAATTTCAGGATGCAAGGCAAATAAGTGAATATTGTAATGGAAGTGTGCCAAGTGATGTTTAAACATCATTAAAGTATAATAATGTAACAATGAATTAAGATTTTTGTTTGTGTTAAGATTTCATGCTGCTTATTAAAAAATGCCCCCCTTCCTTCATGTCCTTAGGCTGTGTTTCTACACCAGCTTCAGGTGGCATACCTTCAGAATCAGGTATAGTACTTTGAAGTCTAACAAAGTGATTCTGGGATTAAAAGACAGCCCATAGCTCCAAATAAACACTAATGTCCTATTATTGTTTATTCTGCTTCAGGGCATCATTCTACCTCAGATGTACACTGCAGCTGTAGCCAACATATTGAATATAGCAATCAACTATATCCTAATCTTCTCGATGGGACTGGGAGTCAAGTAGGTGTGCTTTACCCATATTGCTCTTACAAATTGTTGGTGCATGCATACGCAGTATTTAAATTATGCATGTAAAGGACTCATGCATCATATAGTAAAACACCAGAAATCAAACAAAAGTATACAAAAGTGTACAATAAAGAGGGCACAAAATAGAGCAGTTAGATTAAGTCTGAGGCTATAGACTTAATTTAACTGCTTTCTGTATGAAAGGTTGTATATTAATAAGAAAAGAGACACTGACATGGGGGGAAGAGAGACCCAGAACATATCCAGAAAATATTTGATTGCTAAAATTATACCAATAATGGAATGGATAGCACCCCCACAAAAGACAACCTGGGAGTACAAGAAAGAAAAGAGACACTGACATGGGGGGGAAGAGAGACCCAGAACATATCCAGAAAATATTTGATTGCTAAAATTATACCAATAATGGAATGGATAGCACCCCCACAAAAGACAACCTGGGAGTACAAGAAAGAAAGTTATCAGACAAAGGAATTGAGCAGAAAAAATTCCAAATTTTTTTAAAATTATTATAAAATTGTGAGTGGGAAAGACAAGTGACAATTCTGAAGCTTGTGTAAGTAAGAAGGAAACTACTAATGATGCAACTAAAGATGAAAGCATGGTTAAGAGATTCAGCAGTAGACTTATAGCATGGTCAAGTCATCTGATGGCATTTAATTTTAGCAATATTGCTCAGGTAGAAAAAGAAGCTTAGTCAACAGAGCAGACACTAGCTCCAAAAGATACATTTGAATGACAGATTTCACCCAGTGTTTGATAAACCAGTGTTTGATAAGTTTTTAAATGTATGAAGTGTGGATTTTTAATTTTGTACAATTGTCAAAATCCAGTTTTAAAAGCTATGTGATTTAATCAGAGGAGAATCACAAAATAAATAGTAAATATAGTCCTGAACAGCATCTAAGGTGTTTGTGCACATAGGAGAAATCCAAATGTCCTGTTGTAGCACCTCCCAGTGGCCGATGCTCATGATACTTGGCACATGTTTTTGTAATAGCAAAAACATGCACATTTCTGAACCTGTGACAGAGGACAGAATTCAGCAGTAAAAAGCAATTCTGAGTATGCCTCATGGTTCCTGAGTTATGGGCAGAAAAACACTGCAATATTGATTGGGTGTTATACCATCCCCCAATGGCCAAAGTTGACTAAAATACATCTGCATAATCTAAGTTTGAGGATTTAAGTTGTGTTTTATCAAAGTTTAACAATGATCAGACTGACCGTTTAATGCAAGTGTCAGTCGTTTATCATGAATGAATCATGAGTTAGACTGGTTTTGTCACACTGGCATCCTGTCTGGGCTGAGAAGGAAAAGAGGTGCGAGTGTAAACACCCATAATGAACAAGGTAAGGGTTTATTTACAATTGGACAAGGAACAAACAGAAAATAGGCTCGGTGGCCAAGACTTAAACTGAGAGAGATACAGGATACAAAATTAAGGAAGGTGATGGTATGTTCCCACGTCTGACACAGTGAAGGGACAGAACTTAAATACATGAGATGTATGAGAGCAGACAAGGAACAGGTGGTGACTGATTAGGCGTGGGAATGGAGTCAGATGGAAGGTGAAACGTTATGCTCCAAGGTCCAATGGCAAACCCAAGTGGACATAAGTGGGAACTGTCATTAATGTTCAAGAGTGTCTAGGCAGGAGTGTGACAGTACCCCCCCACAAAGCGTAACTCCAGGACGCCAAAGAGAAACTCCCAGCCCAACCGTCAAAAGGAAGGGGGGGGGGGGCGCGAGAACCCACCAGAGACACCAACCACGGCGGAGGAGGAGGAGGCGGCCTACATCGCCTCACAGGAATCTAGGCTAGAGTTCCACCCAATTCTGCGGTCCAACAGGCCGGTTCTGAGTCCAGCACTGGAGACAGGAGGACCGGTCTGGAGTCTGGTGCGGACAGTCAGCCTGGCGTCAGGTTCTATAGGAGCAGCGCCCAGCTTGGAGGCGGGCGCCGGAGATGAGTTGTCCGACTGGAGGGTCGACGCTGGAGTTGAAGCGCCCAGCTTGGAGGCTGGCACCGTAGATGAGGCGTCCAGAGCATGGTCTGGGGTACGGGTAATAGCGGTCGGTGGGGTGCGCGCAGCGGTGGTAGGCGGGGTGCGTGCGGCAGCCGTCAGCGGGGTATATGTGGCAGCCGTCGGCGGGGTGCATGCGGCAGCCGTCGGTGGTGAGAGGCAGAAAGGACACGCTGGTAAAGAGCAGTGAACAGCAGAGACTGTCATGACTAGGTGAATCAATGGGGGAGACGGCTTGACTCGCTGGAACATCAGCGGAGAAGGCTTGACTGGCTGGAACATCAGCGGAGATGGCTTGACTGGCTGGAACATCAGCAGAGACGGCTTGACTGTTTGGAATGGCAGAGAAGGTGGCTTGGCTGTCTGGAACGGCAGAGAAGGTGGCTTGGCTGTCTGGAATGGCAGAGAAGGTGGCTTGGCTCTCTGGAACGGCAGAGAAAGTGGCTTCCCAGATAGCAAAAAACAATGGGCCCGGATCCGGCCCAGAGCCATCGTAAGATCTGGGCCAGATCCATTTAACGGAATTGGGCCGGTGTCCTTTAGCACAACGGGCCAGTTCCAGCACGGATCCATTTTTCTTATCTGGCCCAGCATTGGGCCAGCTCCGGTCCAGAGCTGTGCCGAATACGGCCCAGACACGGCATCTATGCTGATACGGCTCACATCTGGGCAGGATCCGGCCCAACTCTGTTTCGAATCTGGCCCGCATTTGGGACTGATCTGGTTAAGTCTGGTTCAGATTTAGACCAGCTCATTTTGTGAATTATATTTATAATTATAAATAGTACAACTAAATGAAGGAATATTAGCATACATTTACTCAAAGCTTCTTTAGCTAAACAACTTGAAATTAAATATTTTACATACTAAATGACAATAGTAACTAGAGATGTTTCAATGTTATAACAAGAAATACTTAAAAAATATTGCTTATTATCTGCCAATGAATGGTTTCCTGCAATGAACAACGCAGTCACATTTGTTAGAACAGCATTTATTCAATTTAAAATGTATGTAATATTCTTGTAAATATTACAAAAAACAAAAGTTTTGGCACATTAGCAAAAAAGAACATACAATTAACAGAACTATATACATGTCTGGTTGGAACACTACGAATACATGGCTCGCTTTCGTTTCATTTGAAAACAAAAGAAGAAAGTTATTAGTTATAGACTCATAAGGAAGAAAAGCAAAAACACATGATATATTTAGGACTAATACGGCTTTTTGCCAGCCACCTTGGATATAACAAAACATCCTAATAACAGTTCTGATAGTGACCATGTCTCATTAAATGCATGGTTTAATTAGAGGCTGACTAGTACATATCATCCACTATGTTTTAAATAAAGTAAAGATTTAACCCTGTCAGTGTCAAATCATGAGTTGAATCCAATATATGGTTCTTGACTGTATACAAAAATCCATTTGTCACACCGCCATGGTTTTTCCACTTGAAAACAGGTACAGAGGCAGGCTTCCATCTTTTTGTCTTTCTCTTTATTAAACAAACTCAAACCTGGCTCGCGGGCTGATACATGCACAAAACTGACAGGCAATAGTAATGGAAGGCAAGAGTAATGGTATGGGTAACGGTGGACCGACACTATGGTCCACCTAAACAGAACTTAAATACAATACACAGCCACATACTCAACC
>JBBPDE010014138.1:0-11130 GCA_037974605.1 Nannopetersius ansorgii
GAACAGAACACGACAGAACCAGACTCCACACGTGCATGAAACTAAAAAGCCATAAGGGCATCAGAACAGAACAGACAACATAAATAACTACAACTAAGGTTCCTTGTATGTGCTCGCTCATATACTTGGCCAATAAACGCGATTCTGATTCTGATTCTGATTCTGATGAAAATGAGCCACTGCTTTAGTTAATATAGTTATTAAAGACACCCAGCCAATGTCAATGGTGGAAGATGTGGGGTTTAGGGAGCTTGTGCACATATTGGAACCTACTTATGTTCTCCCTACCAGGAAGGTGTTTTTAAAAAGTGACTAAGTAATTAGTCATTTTTTAATTGTTAGAATTACTTCAACAATGTGTTTTCACTTCATTAGGCTTTAAAGACCATAATAGATGAGAAAAATCAAGAAGCAAAGGAATAAGCCAAAGCAACTGTCATGATGGGTAGTGTGATAGGGACACACGAGCGTGGCTTCTAATAGGTAAAGTTTCTTTAATGAATAGTCACAACAGCTCATGGCTTCAAAACACAAAACGAGCAAACACTTTAACTGAAAATGAGTGATGTTGATATTTCTTTTAAGCTGTAGCTTTCATTCCCAGCCTCAAACATCCAACCTTCAATGAACCCACTCAGGAGCTTGTTGACCACACAATATACCTGACGACTGTCGCGATCGCCTTGCCTGCATCCCGAGCACACCCTTCTTTATCCCCCGAATATTAATTTCTACCACGTTTGTCTCCTGTCCCCTCTCTCTTCCATTAGTGTGCGTCAGCCCTTTCCATCCCGATTCCAGCCCTATCCTCCCTTCCTCTTTCTTCCCTTGTTCACTTTCTAGGCTTCACTTCCTGTTTGTACTACCCCCCGTCTGTATTGCTTCCACCTGTCCCTCGTTTCCCCCCTGGTATTTAAAGCCCAGTCCGGCCCCAGTTCCCTGTGTCCGTATTGTCTTTGAATGCGTGTCTGTCTGAATGTCTCCCTCCGCTCTAGGTGTCCTGTCTGTATGTTCATGATTTGTGTTTTCTCTTCATGTTCTGTTGCAGGCTCATGCTGGGGAACAGTAATTGCAGTTCTGCAATCCGTGCTCTGTGTTTGTGAGTTCTTCGTGTTGATTCCTCGCCGCTTTGCGAGCTTCTGATCCTGAGTTTTTTTTATTGCATGTTACAAGCACGTGCCTGGCTCCTTAGTTTGGTTGTTCTGTTTGGTTTTGCTGTTTCTGTTGGTGTCAACTGAGGTTTCCTGTGTTTCCTGCCTGTATTTCTGTTGTCTGATTGTGTTGAGTATTAAAACCTCAGTTTCATTCAGCCCTGGTGTCCTCCCCGTCCATCCTACCGCTATGACAACGACAGGCTTTTAACCTCACCTAATGACTCAGACACCCAATCATACAATGCAGACAATAACACAAGTAACAAAAATCTATTAACTAAAAGTCTGGTGGACTGGTCATCAGGTACCTAGCAACCTGAGGAGCAAGCAAGGCTCAGGTGTGTCTAGGTGGGGCTACGTTGGGAGAATGACCGAGGGAAACCAGACAGGACCCTCCCAGAACTGGCTTCCAGGGAGGGGAGAGGGGTTACCCCGATGACCATGGTGACCTGTAGTCCTACCAACCCAGGTCGCCATGGAGGACGCCCCCCAGGTATGAGGAGCCAGACAATCAGGATGATTCCCATGGAACTCTTCCATGAGTTCCTGGCTCAATACTTCCCCTGCCAATAGCCAACTCCTCTCCTCAGGGCTGTACCTCTCCCAGTCCACCAGATACTGGAGGCCATCCCGATGTCTCTGGGAATCTTGTACTCTAGTGACTCTATAAGCCGGGGCCCCCTCAACCTTGATTGCCGTGGGGAGTATGGGTTCCACCTCCTACTGCTGGACTAAGGAGAGATACATGAAACACAGGGTGAATGTGCATGTGAAGGGGAAACTGAAATTTATAAGACACTGGATTCAGTACTTGTAAGGTTCTAAATACCTTGGGGAATGCTTACGTAATGGCAGATTGAGCTTCAGATCCCGAGTGGAGAGCCAGACGCTATCTCCTCTCCTATACTGGTGCCTCCCTCCTGTGCCGATCTGCAAAGTGCTTAAATCTGCCACACCTGCTCAGCCCTATGACACCAGCTATCCTGGGGTTCACCATCCCAGGGGCAGAGCGGTGGTTGATGCCCTAGCACACATTCAAAGGGTGTTAGGCCGGTAGCAGGGTGACCAGCCGAGGAACTCTACCCAGTCGTGGCAGTAAACCCGGAGAAATCCACCCAACTCCTGTACTGACCATTCAGCCTGACCATTAGACTCAGGATGATAGCCTGGTCAGACTGACACTGGTCCCCCGTTTCTTGAAAAACGCAGTCCTAACACAAAATAAACTGGTGGTGGGCTAGTGGGTAGGATACTTCCTGAGCAAGACCCTTAACCTCAAGTTGCTCCAGGGAGACTGTCCCCTGTAGTTAGAGAATGGAAGTCGCCTTGAATCTCCTAAATGCCGTAAATGTAAACTGGGGACCTCGGTCAGACAGGATGTACTCCAGGATATCATAGGGCAAGATGATGGCTTGGAAGGGTGCCTCAGACACTTTAAGGGCAGTGGGTAAAGAACCAAAGGGCAGAAATCAACCCCCCCTTAGAAAACCAGTCCACGATCACTAAAACCACTGCATACCTTTAGATACTGGAGATCTGTTACAAAGTCCACTGCTATGTGGGACCACGGTCGTTGAGGCACTGGTAGGGGCATTAGTTTCCCAGCAGGCAACTGACGTGGGGACTTGCATACAGCATAGATGGAACAAGATTTTACAGTCCTATCCATGTCTGCCTGCAATGATGACCACCAGTACTTATGGCGTAGCTCTTCAACGGTCCAATGGACCCCTGGATATCCTGTAGCTGGCGTCTTATGCATCCAGTTTATCACTCTTTCTCATAAAGTTTCTGGTACAAACACCATGTCCACTGGACAAGGAACTGAACCTTGAGAGTTCAATTGCTCTATTTCAGTGTCTAACTCCCAACAGATGGGAACCAAGGAATAATGGGTTCTGTAGACTTTGGTATTTCTGGAGCAGAAAAAACTCTGGATAAGGCATCGGTTTTTACATTATGAGACCCAGGTCGATATGTGATTTGGTAATTAATTCGGCTGAAAAACAGAGTCCACTAAACCTGTCTCGGCCGTAGCCATTTAGCCTTCCCTGATATACTCCAAATTTCGGTGGTTGGTGCTTCTGAGATTGGTTTAGGGGCAGTGCTGTCACAGTATTTTGGCCCTCCCCCCAAATTACATACTCAAACGCTGCTTTGACCACCAGCTGGTGTGGTTGGTTAGATCATAACAGCACTCTGTGTCAATGTACTGTGACAGCACCTCACCCAAACCGATCTCAGAAGCATCTACTTCCACTACAAACGATTTTGTGGGACTCACAAGTTAATCATAAAGTCCTTTGTCACCTGCTGCAGCATGAATTGTATGTTAAAGCCAAGAAATGTATGATGTGTCCCAACATGTTTTTTAATAGATTAGAATGCCATTTAAGTACACAATTACGAACCTCTGCAAAAACTCCCTCTTATTGACGTTATTGATGAACACTTGGAAACATGACTGAGTACTGGTAATGGCTTGAGATGGAAGCTGTCTTCCATTAGTTGCCTGCCCTGATGTGGTTGAGGTTGTATGCACTCCATAGGTCAAGCTTTTGTAAAAATGCTCGCTCCACAGAGATGCATGGGGTAATGAGAAAGTCACGTTCTAATTTAATAGTGAGAGGAAGAGGATGAAAATATTTAATAGTGACCGCATTGAGCCCACAAAAATCAATGCAGGGCCTCAAGCCCCATCCTTCTTCTCTGTAAAGAAAAATATGACCGACGCAGGAGGCCATGTCTGCATATGCATCCCTGCCAGAGCACCTCAGACACAGTTCTCCATCACCTTAGTTTCCACCTCGGAGAGAGGATAGACTCTGGACTGAGGCAGTTGTTTCCCTGGCAGGAGATCAATGGAACAGTCCCAAGGTCTATTTGGAGGGAGACGGGTGGCCTTGGATGTACTAAAGACCTCAACGAGATCCTGATATTTCTTAGGTATATGTATTGGAACATTAACCAAAGGACTATAGTTCTAAGGTCAACTGTCTTTCTATTCTATTAACACGAAGAAGTCCATTGCTTTATACTCCCCTCTGTTTAACCTGTCACAGGATTATGCAACCAGCCATGGGTATTCTAAAACATAAAACTTAAATTTTTCCTTATGCCTTGGTTCTATCTCAGCCCCTAACAGTCCAAGGCTCTCACAGTAATAATGTGAAAAGGAGGAAACCATAGCCCTGGACACAAAGTTGCCCACCAATCTGGAATCTATAAGGCTCTAAACATACCCAGCAAGATTAGTGCTAGTCATTCATACTTTGAGCATTCTGAATCCTGTAAGGAAGCAAAAGCGACAGTTAAAGGAGAAGACATGACCTGTAGCTTGAGGAGAGGACATGCTGCTACTAGGTGTCTGTTTTGTTCATGTTCTTTAATAAAATTACTCTCAGTGCATTCATTGGATGTGTGTCTTTATTTCGTTACTTCTCCATACGTACTGTCCTATTTTTATATTTCTTATTCCCTTGTGTTCAACCCATAACACTGAACACACTGCCCTCTAGTGGCTTCCTAGAATAATAGACACAATCAATTGATATCACATCCCCCTACTTCAAATAAACATCAACAAGTAACTTTTATTTTATACAACACCTTGACTTGCACTTAGAATAACATTTTAACAATGTCTATATTTAACTGTTGAACAGTCACTACGAATTAACTACAAACATTAACACTTACTCTCTCAGCAGTTACTTACAGATTTAATCTATCAGGCTTTTTAATGTTTCTTGTAGATCTTCTAAGTGTACATGTCTGATTGTCTGGTATTTGTTTTTCGTTGCTTAACTCAATTAGATTTTGACTCAACACCCCTCTTGTGAATTGGAATTTGGACTTCCGGACGAAAAGTCATACAGCACCATCACATTGAGCATATGAGCACCACAGGGGCTTTGCTCATCATACATGACAGCAGAATCCAGTTCAAACCAGATCGTCAAATGGTGGATCTCATCAGGAATAATGAGCAATAATCTCACTTAATTTTGACTAAATAGGATAATAGACTTCAGGAAATCCAGTACTGTTGACCCATCTCTCATCATCAACACCACTGCAGTTGAGAGGGTTAAAAACATTAAGTTCCTGGGCGTTCACATCACAGATGACCTCTCTTGGTCCCTCAAGTCCACTTCCATAGCCAGTAGCATCTGCAATTTTTGTGGAGACTAAAGAGAGTGATCCTTCCCCAGCAATCCTCATCACATTCTACAGTTGAATGTCTGCTTTCCAGCTACATCACTGTATGGTATGGAAATGTTATTGTTTCATAGGTGTACCTTTACCAAATCTGCTGCTATTACAGAGATAGTAACATTGTGAAGAATTATTCAAAACCATCATATGGACTCTGCTGTCTTCTATCATCTGGCAAATGGTACTGAAGTTTCCGGTCTGGTTCTACAAGACTGTATAACAGTTATATCACAACTTCCAGCGCACATAAATGTCTAGTTCCTGCCTTGTCAAGTATATTCCAGTGTACTACCTCACTTTATACTTTGTATACCTCTCATATTACTCTCTGGATGCTTTTATCTTGAGCGACCTCTGGCCGGACACTTTACCTCATGTTTACTCTTCACTGCCACAACAGGGATACATATGTCCTGTAATTTGACTTGAAAAGTTATAATCTACACTTAATGTGGTTCAGTGCTGGTAACTAAACATGTTCTCTTGGAGACGTAATAGCCTTGCATGGTTTCCCTACCACTTTTATGCAGATGACACCCAACTATTCTCTCTTCTCTCTCCCTTTCCAGTGATGATCAGGTCTCACCCTGCATCTCAGACTGTCTGGCTAACATCTCGTCTTGGACGGCAGCAAGATTAAGCTTCTCTTCATCAAAAGAAATCTATCACCAAGCCATGACCTCATCATGTTTCTGTTGGGAACTCAGTTATCGTCCCCTCAAACGAGGTAAGAAATCTTGGTGTTATGCTGGATGAAGATCTGTATTTCTTGCCGCAGGTTGATCACATCTCCAGGATATGCAAATACCTTCTCTACAACATCAGAAGAATAAGACCCTTTCCCACCATGACAGCTACACAGTTACTTGTCCAGTCTCCGGTCATATCTGAACTTGACTACTGAAACTCTTTTCTGGCTGGACATCCACTGATGCGAACAAAACCACTTCAGATGATTCAGAATTCTTACACCCCACATCTTTACTTTTCCCTGTGTCTGCCTGTGTTGCCCACAAGGCCAAGAATGGTCTTGCACCTCCTTACTTATCAGCACTTATCAAGCAACGTGTCACTCTCGGGGTGCCAAACACTGCTCGTCTGGAACCACCGTTGCTCAAAAGAAGAGGGAGACATGCGTCAAGACTCTTCTCAGTCCTGGACCCCAGTGGTGGATCAGATTAGATCTGCAGAGTCTCTCAACGTCTTCAAGCATTGTTTGAAGACCTACTTATTCAAGGAGCACCTTGGTGACTGTTAAATCTAGAAGAATGAATCGAGTAAAGATGGAAAAATGTGGAGGATACGACACCTAAAGAACCACTGTGAAATAATGTGAGGATGAAGGATGTTCTATTTACAATTGTTTACATAGAATATTTACAAAAGGTACAAAAATACAATATTTACAATTATATACAACAAGAAAGCCAACAAACAAAATTATGTCTAGGTGGGAGTGAACAACGACACCAAAGGAAAGAAAGTAGCAAAACAGCCCTAATCCTACCTGCCGTTCCCTCTAACTAATACCAAAATTACAAAAGTGGTGTCTGCCTCTACCTAGTGTTTCTAACACAACAGACTCCTACGTGGTTTAAAGTCAGTAAATAGCGACCTAACTATCCCAACCTAGAACATAAACAAGTGATAACAAAAAAAACACAGAAGAAATACCCAACCCCAGAAGATCAAACAATAAACAAAACAAATCTACACACAAATCTATTCTAAACACACAAACCTCTAAACAAAATCTAACTATCTCCCCATCCCCCAACCCCCAACCCCTGTGCTGTGATTTATGTTCTGTATTTAAGTTCAGTTGAAGGCGGACTAGGTTGTCAGTCCACCGAGGCAATTCCCTCTATTTCTGTTTGCTTCTTTAATAAAAAGCCTTAAAAATGGCGAAATGGATTCATGCCTGTTTCCCTGCTCACCTTGGGATAGCGTGGGGAGACGTGACAGATGGACCGACCTTCCCAAAAGACACAATGCGGTGATCGAGCCCCTCGCATTGTTTGAGGAGCTCAACAGTGAGAAGGAGCTTGCCTGGAATCAGACTGGCTGGGATCAGCTCTGCGGGGAGCCAGCAAGGACGAGCCGGTTCACGGCGGCAGAGCTGTGCGGTGTATGGAGTTCATCGAGCGACGATGAGAACCTGGGCTGCTGGGTGAGCAGGTGGATCAGAGGATCCCCAATTCTCGACCCAGAGTGGATAGTGGATCCTCACGTTGCAGACCAAACCATGAGGGGGCTCCCAATTGGGCTCGCTGAGATGCAAGCCGAGGGAGCCACGGTTTGGCGACGGAAGCGGCGTGGAGGTTTGCGCCGTTCTGGGACTCCTCTCGCTCACCAGCAGCCTGGGAACTCAGTGACTCCCTCCAGCGCTCCATGGCTCCGTCTGGTTCGCTTCAAGGGTGGGTTCCGTTGAGAAATCAGTGGAACCGAAGGGGTTAAGCCATGCTCCTCTGGCGCGAGAGAAGGACACGCCGGAGGATGAGGCATGGCATTTGGAGAAGCTGGCCCAGTGGACGCGGGTGAGCTGTGAGCCTGACATGGCCACCTACTCCGAGGGAGAATGGGCGGCTGCTACGCTCACAAGCGCTGAGAGCTCCGGCAGAGCAGCGCACACAAGCAGTCATGGGGATGATGTGAACCCCCGAGAAAAAGCACTACTCCCGAGCGACAACGGCACAGCCAATGCGGAGCGAGAGAGAGCAGCAGACACAGAGCGAGAGAGAGCATCCGACTCGGAAAGAACGTGGCGTCTGCATCCCATGCCTGCTCCTAGACATCAGCCTCCTGTCCCTGCACCTCGGCGCCTGCGTTCCAGGGTCCCTGAGTCAGTCCCTCAGCTTCCAGCAGCAGCAGGTAGCTTAGCTAGTGACCTGGGAGATATAGGAGGGGTTAGAAAAGGAGACCAAACGCAGCCAGATTTACTTGGTTCATTAGAGGAGCCGCAAGACCTGTTGGTAGAGCCTCTAATTCCCCTACCAGCCCAGTATAGCAGAGTAGGGTCAGGAGTAGATCCAGCTAGCTCTGTAGCTCCCGCTAGCAGCGTAGCTCCAGCCAGCAATGTAGAATTTGCTAACCCCATAACTGCTGTCACCTCAGCTACCCCTGTAGCTAACATCAGCGCAGAGCAGGTAGGGACCCTAATATCAGGTGTAGCATGAGTAGAGGGGTTACTGGGGGGGTTAGCAGAAGCAGTAAGCCCTGTAAGCAGGTCTAGAGCCCACGTAAGCTCCATAGAAAGGCCCAAAGAGAGGTCAGGTGAGGGAGTTTATGGGGTATCATCTCCTCAGAAGGGAAGGGGCCTTCCTAAAGGTTTTTTTTTTGGGGCGGGGGGGGGTTGTATTGAGGTCTGCAAGGGCGACAGTGGGGTTTTGGGGGAGGAAAGGCACACTGGAGGCTACAGGGAGGCAAACAGTGAGGGTCTCATGACAGTGGTTACCGGAGGGCTCACTGGGAGCCAGGAGGAGACCTGCGGAGAGGGGCTCATGCCAGAGGGCACCGCAGGGCTCACTGGGACCCTGGAGGAGACCGGCGGAGAGGGTCTAATGCCAGTGGGCACCCAAGGTCTCACTGGGAGTCAGGAGGAGGCCTGCGGAGAGGGACTCATGCTAGAGTGCTCCAGAGGGCTCATTGAGAGCCACGAGGGGGCCCATGGAGAGGGCTCCACACCAGCGGGAATGAGAGGGCTCTGCCTAAAGGATCCAAACTTGAGTGATGAAGATGAGCTCCCAGCTGAGGGGCTCCCAGGAGGAGGAACAGTCTGCAGAGACAGTGAGGGGTTCCTGGGAGGGGGCCCCATACATAAGGACAATGGTACCATGGTACATAAGGACAAAGGGTCCAGTGTTACCCACCCGGGTCGCCAGAGCTGGCAATGTGCCAGCCGGGAGACAAGCTTAGTGGGTGGCAACATGGGGAGGACCATGGGAAGCTGCCCTTTGCCACCGCCTGCCTATGATGGTGAAGGTTCCCTTCCTGATGCACTGAATGACTCCTACAGATGCTTTGAAGTACAAAATTACATGGCGGAGAGGAAGACCATCCTATCCTCTGATTAGGGCTGACGTGAGACATCTTAAATTTCTCTCTGAACATCACAGTCATTCCAGCACGCTTCAAAGCCATTACAATCATCCAAATCACAAAGAAGTTGTCAGTGTCCTATCTCGATGACTATGGTCCCATCATACTCATCATACTCATCACTAATGGCTTTGAGAGGCTTGTCATGAGGCACATCAAATCTCACTGGGGCAGCTTGCATATTGTTCCGACAACTCTACAGATAAAGTCATCACTACCACCCTACACCAGGTGCTCACCCACATGGAGAAAAAAGCCCACTCATATGAGAATGCTGTTCATAGAATGCTGTTCAGCCTATAACAACATCATTCCTCAGCATTTGAATGGTAAGTTGAGACTGCTGGGCCTGAACACCCCCCTCTCCAACTGGATTCTGGACATTTTGACTGGGAGATCCACTAAACTAAACAGGAGAGGTGGTTGTTGACTTCAGGAAGTTACGACATATTCACCCAACAATAGTACAGGAATTGTTCAAGACCCTAAAGAGGAGAGTGAGGACAGCTGAGAATGTCATCAGGGTGATGTCATAGATATTCACATCACACATTGGATCTGCAAAGCCACCAGCATTGTGGATGATCCCACACACTCCTTACAAATCCTCTTCTCCCTCTTCCTGTCTGGCAAAAGTTTTTGTCACGTGCAAGCCTTCACTGCCAGAATGAGAAACGATTTATTTCCTCAGGCCATCAGACTTCTCAATCATAACTGAAGCATAAACTGTACCCACACACACATACATGCGCACACACACACACACACTAAACTATTTTGCCTTAAACAAACTTACGTCTTCAACTGCCACAGTAAGTACGATCTTTTTATTGTATTTTGCACATTCTTTCCTGCTGCTGCTTTTATTTGCAATTATTCATTGCTTTTCTAACTCTTTGCTGCATTTTTGCCCTTGTAATGACTCCCTGGCTAATATACAATAACTGCTACAATACTGCCTTCAATCAAATGTTGACTTCACTGAATGCTGTCTTGTCCTGTTGTTTTGTTGATCTTGTGTTTTTCTTGTACTCCTGTCTGCATTTATGTGGTGTTCTTTTTGGCCAAGAGGAACATTGTTGCATTTCACTGTATGGCTGAAATGACATTACATCTACTTGACTTCCCATATGGAAATGATCTACATAAAATTTACAATGTTTAAATATGCTGTATTAGAACCTCATGTGTAGTTTATAGGGAAGTGAAACTGTATGTAAAATGCATATTAAATGCATACAACATGAAACGTATATAGTTTTGCAACATATAAGTGCTTTGACGGTTAATCCTGGCACATCTGAAGGACTCTCTCCCACCAACTCTGGACCCACACCAGTTTGCTTACCGCTGCAATAGGAGCACAGAAGATGCAGTCTCCATAGCACTGAACTCTGCACTCACACACCTGGACAATAAAAACACTTACGCACGGATACTGTTTGTTGATTTCAGCTTAGCATTTAACACTGTCATACCCTCTAAGTTAAACACTAAACTTAGAGCCCTGTACATTAATCCCTCACTTTGAAACTGGATTATGGACTTTCTGACCAACAGACTACAGCATGTCAGGTCAGGCTACATCTGCTCCACCACTGTCACGCTCAACACTGGTGTACCACAGGGCTGTGTGCTGAGCCCCTTCCTCTACTCCCTC
>JBBPDE010014148.1:0-11130 GCA_037974605.1 Nannopetersius ansorgii
CAGTCATTAGTTACAGGGACAGTCTTACAGTCATTAGTTACAGGGACAGTCTTACAGTCATTAGTTACAGGGACAGTGTTCATAAATGAGAAATGTTTCACTTCCAGTTCTCTGTGACATTGCAGGTCCCTCTGGGGATCTACCTTCATAAGAAATCTCAAAACAGCCACAAGCTGCACCTGCTCTGACTACCGAACTTCTCCAGAAGTCTGTAATTGGCTGGAGCTCACTGCCGAAAGGAAGATCTCTAGGAGCAAGAACTGCAATCAACTGTACTGTAACATTTTCCCCTCAGTGGAAGGTTTGCTGGAGTTTCTGAAACGTCTCCATGGCATCTGATTAGATACAGTCCAACAAGCTCACACCTCATTGATTAGGCCTCCAGGAGCCAAACTCTAGGTCCCACATGTTAGATTAACTACCTTCATAATTGGCGAATATCCACAAAATCGTCAAAGACTTTGATTTATTACGGCGGCACTAATTCTGGGAGGAGCCCTGACTCTACAGGTCTGAGGCAGAAGCGAGTTTTTCCTCGTATTTGATCGAGTTTTTGACATTTAAGGGCTGAACTGAAGGTCTGGTTGAAGAAGTCCCGGCCGGAACTCTGCGGCACAGACAAGCTGATGAGAAGAAGCAGCACTGAAATGGAGGGCAAGCACTTGATGCATCTTGTCCTCTAACCGTCTTCACAACAGACAGAAGAACTTTGTCCAGGCTTGTCCAGGCGGGCGGATGATAAAAGCCGGAAGACCAAGGTCACATTTGGGCCCTTAATTTTTTTTTTTTTTAAGTTAGACTGCTTGTAACGCTCGTCGACTAACAGAAGTCCTCAAGATCAACATCTTCACTGTCCTTTCCACATCTGAGAGCCCTTTAATGTGATGTTGTGCTTTTCAACTCAGCACTATTTTCTTCGAGAGACTCCCAGGTTGCTTAGCTTGTGTTGGAGGTCCTGATTGCCAATTTCCATAAAGGTCACACTTACTACTGCGTCAGGGGAAGCACCAGCATCCCGGAGCACCGCTGATTGCTGGGGTACTTAGAGAGCTTCCTGCAAAGCTGAAGGTCACGTCTCTGCCTCTCAGCCGGGGTGTGACCGAACTCGGCCCCCCCCGCTGCGACTCCCACAGGTCTGCTGAAAGGGGGGGGGGGTTTACAGACACCCCCAACCTTTCCACCACCTGGCAGAGGCTCTCGGCTCCCACCAGAGTGGAATAAGTCTCCAGTTTATCGACTCGAACCTCGAGGAGAGTTTCCAAAACCACTTGAACTCCGAGATTAGATTTAGATTTAGACTATGTCTGGGAACCCAGCAGTGAATGTTTAACAATCTAAATGCGGTTGGGTTTTCGTGAATAGCTTTTATATATATATTAAATATAGATCAAGACCTGGCATATCCATTGCCCGACAACACACAGATGTACATCATCACAGGGATCTCTTTAACATGAGAATTACGTTAAATATGCTACATCTTAACCAACGGATAATTAGTGGTGCAGAGTGCTGGCAGGATCCACCTGCTGATATTAACATGTTTAAATTTAAAAAGCATGTTTTTCTTTGATAAAAGCAGGTGTAACTCGCCTGGTTAGTTACTAAATGTAATTTGATACTAAATTACATTTAGTATAGAATGTCAGTGTTCGTGACATCAGACCAACCCTAGTTATGATGCTTATAGTCCGTCTGCATTTAGATTAGAATCTCACTCAGGATATTATTACAGATTTGATTCGTCTGTGTAATCGTTCAAGCTGACCACAGATCTGAGGAGACGGTCAGGACTGTAGTTTGTGGCACAAAAGGTTTCCGCTCTGAGGAATGACACACTTTGCATACCGAGATAATCATTAGCCCTGAGACGGAAGAGAAGTGGATTAAAGCTTTGTTCACACTGGAGGGGAAACCAGATTCGTTCCTTATTCCTGATTTTCAGATTTAAATGTCCAGCAAACTTGAGTACGATCAGCAAAGAGGAGTAACGCATTTATGAGCTCCGATTATCGCCTTCCTCAACTAACAAGCAGAACCATTCACGATATCGCTGACCTTTTCACATAGAACATGAACAAAACATGGCATTAGAGTAGGGTGACCTGGTGAGGTGGCGTTATCTAACAGACCAGAGACAGAACCTTCCCTTACTGTGAGACTGCAGCACAGAACAGAAGAGCGTGGCGTAAATGTATGTTCAGAGCTTTCTCAGCCCCTTCTGGCGCCACAAAACACCAGCGGAACAACACAAACACGTCAAATACGCACGTCCAGAGAACCCCAAGCGGCTTGAATCTGATTGGACAAGGTCTGATTTCGTGTAGTTTGTTGCTGCACAGACCCTAAAAAATCTGCTACATTCCAATATTGTGGAAAATCAGAATTGAAAAAGGTCTCAAAAGCAAAAAGAACCCGTTTTGCCTCCGAATTAAGGGGTTAACAGCGTCAGTGATCACAAGCAACTTAAACAGCTTCGGTTCCGACTACCAGAAGCCACCACCATATGGCTCAAGGAGGAGAGCTAATAAAGCCATTCAGAACGAAGTGAGCTGAGCGTTTGTTACTCCTGTGCTCTCCAGTCTGTTTATCACCAGGCACCAGGTCCGAACTCGAGCATGCCGCTCCTCAGTGGCTCTACAGAGTCTCCGAGCAGTTGTGCAGTTTACGGCTCTGTTGTCTCTAATGGACAGCGATGCATTTTAAACTGTGTACCAGAAATGATCGAGATCCAAGCCCCTTCTTCCCCTGGGAGGGGCGCTCTCACCACATGCCTTATTCTGAAATGAGTAAGTGCAGGCAAACAAGTTAATGCATATATTAATCTGATTTTCATACATTATCCTTCAGTTATTTTTAGCATGGACATTCTTTACACACTGTTGATTGGTTTAAAAGCTATAAAGCAAAGCTAATTTGCTTAAAATAATGAAATACACAAGCAAAGCATTTTCTAATGGCCAGCAGCCGAGTAGTTCAGGTAAGCTGTAAATGTTACTGAAGTAAATGATCCGTCTTTTAATGGGTTTGTTTATGAACGTCTCAGAGAGCTGGAGACAGTGTCTGACCAGCAGCGCCACGTCATCAGCAGTTACTGAGATTTAACTGCTGGACCCGGATCCGTAACAAGACCGGCCTGGACCGGGAACCGAAAGGAGACCAGTCTGGACCGGGAACCGAAAGGAGACCGGTCTGGACCGGGAGCCGAAAGGAGACCGGTATGGACCGGGAGCCGAAAGTAGACCGGTCTGGACCGGGAGCCGAAAGGAGACCGGTCTGGACCGGGAGCCGAAAGTAGACCGGTCTGGACCGGGAGCCGAAAGTAGACCGGTCTGGACCGAGAGCCAGAATGAGACTAGGAGAGGTGAACTGTGGGACAGTTTTGGTCTATTTCATTCACTCAGAGCTCAACAGACCACCTGATGCAAACATCATGAAACAATCACCACACATTTCAGAATCTTCCCTTTTCCAGCGGTCTCTGGTCCTTGTAGCGCTTTATGTCTCCGGTGAGAACCCAATGGGCACACTACCAGCTCCTTACTCCTACACTGGAATGAGCATCAAGCAATGAAACAGCACTGAAAAAAATTGCTTCTAAAACTCATTTAGGAATTTAGCCAGAAGTTGTTTGAAGAAAGAAAACCTGAAAAACCCCTAAATACTCTGTGAATGTGCACCAAGTGCATTCCTCCTTTAACAGGCAGGACCTGGTTTTACTGCAGTACTTCCACTCTAATAACACTGGACAGGTTTTGTGTTTAGAATTGTCAGCTGGAGGCCTATGCAGCCCCAGGTGACCCAGTTCAGTTAGTGGTATATAGTGTAGTATATAGTGTATAGTGTAGTATATAGTGTAGTATATAGTGTATAGTATAGTGTATATAGTGTATAGGATAGTGTAGTGTATAGGATTGTGTAGTGTGTAGTATAGTATAGTGTATACTGTAAAGTATAGTGTGTAGTATAGTATTGTGTATAGTATAGTGCAGTGTATTGTGTATAGTATAGAGTGTAGTGTATAGTGTAGTATATAGTATAGTATTGTGTATAGTATAGTGTAGTGTATAGAGTAAAGTGTATAGCATAGTGTATAGTATAGTGTATAGTGTAGTATATAGTGTAGTGTAGTGTATAGAGTGAGGTGTATAGCATAGTGTATAGTATAGTGTATAGTGTAGTATATAGTGTATAGTGTAGTATATAGTGTATAGTATAGTATTATGTATAGTATATAGTGTATAGTGTAGTATATAGTGAATAGTGTAGTATTGTGTATAGTATAGTGTAGTGTATAGTGTAGTGTATAGAGTAAGGTGTATAGTATAGTGTATAGAGTAAGGTGTATAGTGTAGTATATAGTGTAAAGTGTATAGTATAGTGTATAGTGTAGCATATAGTGTATAGTATTGTATTGTGTATAGTATAGTGTATAGTGTAGTATCGTGTAGTATATAGTGTATAGTATAGTGTATAGAATAAGGTGTATAGTGTAGTATATAGTGTAAAGTGTATAGTGTATAGTATAGTAAATAGTGTACAGTGTAGTATATAGTGTATAGTATTGTATTGTGTATTGTATTGTGTATAGTATAGTGTAGTGTATAGTGTAGTATATAGTATATAGTATAGTGTAGTGTATAGTGTAGTATTGTGTAGTATATAGTGTAAAGTGTAGTGTATAGTACAGTGTAGTTTATAAAGTAAGGTGTATAGTGTAGTATATAGTGTAAAGTGTATAGTGTAGTATATAGTGTATAGTAAAGTATTGTTTATAGTATAGTGTCATGTATTGTGTAGTATATAGTGTATAGTGTAGTTTATAGTACAGTGTAGTGTATAGAGTAAGGTCTAGAGTGTAGTATATAGTGTAAAGTGTACAATGTATACTATAGTATATATAGTGTAGTATATAGTGTGTAGTATTGTGTAGTATATAGTGTATAATGTAGTGTATAGTACAGTGTAGTGTATAGAGTAAGGTGTATAGTGTAGTATATAGTGTAAAGTGTATAGTGTATAGCAGCAGGGCTCACTGGATGTATTGCTTTGTTTGAATTCTCATGCTTTCTTGTATTAAAAGCCCCAGAACAGCTTTAACTAAAGCTGTACATTTGATTCCAGCACTTTTCTTTGTGGCATCTTATTAGAAGGCGTGTGAACTGAGGTGTTAACTTGCATCCTATTAGCGGAGAATCTCCAACACCTATAGCGACTCCACACCTACAGCGAGGACGAGGACGGGAACGAGCTGCAGCGGAACTTCACCAGCACTCCCGAGAGACGGGACAGGAGGTCGAAGCGGTCAGTGCAGGTCCCTCATGGGCAGCCGGCAGAGAGGCAAGTAATGGGCGTGTGTCTGTGTGTGTGTGTGTGTGTGTGTGTCTGTGGGTGTGTGTGTCTGTGTGTGTGTGCGTGTGCCTGTGTGTGCGGGTGTGTCTGTGTGCGTGTCTGTGTGTGTGTGTGTGCGTGTCTGTGTGTGTGTGCGTGCCTGTGTGTGTGTGTGTGTGTGTGCGTGCGTGTGCATGTGTGTGCGTGTGTGCGTTTGTGCGTGTGTGTGTCTGTGTGCGGGTGTGTGTGTGTGTGTGTGTGTGCGCACGTGCGTGTGAGGGTGTGTGTGTGTGTGTGTGTGTGCGTGTGCATGTCTGTGTGTGTGTGTTATTTGGAGAGATAGAAGATGAAAGAGAAGAATCCGAGGCCTAGTGGTCTGATGTGTGTTCTCCTCCTCATCAGACGTGCGGATCATAAACAAACACGAGGTCACGCCACGCGCCGCGCCGCTTTCGGCCCGAGCGCGATTTGCTGTGATGTTGTTTTAAGGCGGCCCTGATAAAAGAGCCCGGAAAAGCAAGTCCATTCCGACCAGAGGGGGCGGAGCCAGGGCGGAACCCCAGCCCCGACAGCAGGCGCTCATTTCTGTCTCTCTCTCACACTCACAAGAAGACAGAAGATCTCATTGTGCTCTACTGCACTTTAATGGTTCCAGAGAGGGGGGAGAGAGAGAGAGAGAGAGAGAGAGAGAGAGAGGGAGAAAGAGGGAGAGGGAGAGAGAGGGAGAGAGAGAGAGAGAGGGAGAGAGAGACAGAGAGAGAGGGAGAGAGAGAGAGAGGGAGAGAGAACGAGAGAGAGATAGAGAGATACTCATATACTTTAACAAGATACTATATTCAGAATGTAATGAGTAAAGGCAGCTTTGAAAGTCCTACTTTTCATCAGTAGATCACTGAACAGTTTCCATACAGCAGACCTTTATACTGTCATCATGAAATATGCCTGTCAGCATAACGATTACTGCAGTTAATTTCATGCCAACCACATGTGACGTGTCAGCAGGAATGATCAGAGAGTAGTGTAGTCCTCTTTGAGCTCTTTTAATGACAGAGTAGTCTCTAAATGGAACATACAGGAATCCCAATCTGTTCCACACAAAAGACTTCCAGGACGGCGCCTCAGTGCTGAACTTCAAGCGTCTCAGTTAACATTATTACGTCTTGTTGAGATATTGCTTGACATTTTCCTCAAACAAAGAGCCTGACATGCAGATGCAGCATTCTGTCAGGCAAACAGTCCCCTGACACGGTACACAGGCTGCTATCAGCCCAGCCAAAGCAACGGCCTCGTTCTCCTCTCAGCCTGCCGCTCAGGAAGTAAAGTTTCAATCTGCCTGTAACTCCACCGACCACCAAGGAAAGGAAGGACACTCAGACAGAAGGACGGAAAGATGGATGGAATGCAATAAAATATGGAAGAACTTAAAAAGTCACATTTAAAACAAGTATTGGACATGTAGAACTGTATGGCTGATATGCTTCTTCCTCATTTTACCTCTCTGGAAGCGGCTTTAAAACACATCAGACCGTTGGGGTGGGGGGCTGTTAGGGCTAAAAATGTGCATTGTTGCACTTCTAATGGATAAGTAGTTGGATAGATGGATGGATGAATGGATTGCATGGTCAGAAAAAACAGATAAATACTGTTTTAAGCTAAACATGAGGAAAACTTCTGCTAGTAACGACAGGTCTGATCAAAATATCAAAATGAAATTAAACAGGAATAACTTGATCAGTCACTTGCATGCATGTTCTAAAAAAGTTTTTCAATGGTGTCCAAACCAATATACATATACATTCCACAGTCCAATAAACGTCCAATCAGACTATTAGGGCTTGCAAAGTGTAAAGTGAAAGTGACCAAGTTCGTAAAGCAGCACGAAGCAGAAGCTGCTGCAGTATTTAGCTTGACTGCTCCGTGTCCTGTCCTCGTATTTTAGTGTTTTGAACTTTTTCCCACTCAATTTTGAACAGTTATCTCAGTTTAGTTAGTATAAGTAAGCTGTGCCCTGTCTAAACATGTGGGTAGAGAGAGTTATTGCAACGTTTCTTTTGTGTGCGAGTATTTGTTTTCGCTCACCGCACGCTGCTAATGCTAACCGCTAATGCTAACGTTTTTTAAGCTATAAAGTTTTGTGATTCTGATTTTTTTTTTTGCCTTTACATTTTCTTTAAGGGTAACGCATTAAACTGAGTTAAACATGAAATTACTGTAGATATATGTGTGTGTGTGTGTGTGTGTGTATGTGTGTGTAAGTGTGTGTGTGTGTGTGTGTGTGTGTGTGTGTACAGGGTTTCAGCTGTTTACAGTACTAGCAGAACCTCTGTTGATAACTTAGCGACTTCGTCACTAGATTTAGCGACTTTTCAGACCCCCTTGACGACTTTTTTTCAAAAAAGCGCCTAGCGACAAATCTAGCAACTTTTGGACAAACCTTAGCAGCTTTCCAAATGTCGGCAGTACTGTCCTGTAAGCGCGAGCCTTGCTTTCCCGGTACAGTTCCTCATCTCCCTGTGTCTGCTCTGAGCAGCGAGCGCTAGCTCCGGCTGAAAGGAGCTCTGGCGACTTTTAGAGCAGACTTTAGCTACTTTCCATTGAAAATAGTTGGCAACACTGAGCAGAACAACCACTGCGTGGCCACCAAAGCACCAGTGCACTGGAATCCCAGGACACATTACTAAGACAATTTAAAAAGGAGAACGCACACTTCAACACGTCCCCTTCCACTCAGCACTCACACATCGAAAGGACTGGTGCAGTCAAACGTGCTAACGTGGCTAATGTAAGCAAATGTAAGATAGCATTCATCGGTTAGCATGATGTCACTCACATCAAACTAGTTGGTGGCTGTTCACTTTCCTTCACTTCTAACAACATTAGCACTTGTGACTGAACTGTCCCTTTCAATAACAACTTCAGGGACATCTAACCCGTCCCACACCAATCAGCGAGCTCCAAACACGTTCCGCCTGAAAGCTAGGAAGCCATTTCACATTCAAAAGAGCACTTTACCATTTAAGAGTTCATCAACAGACTCCCAGGATAGAAACAGAATGAACAATCGAAGTGCTCTTCCTTTCTTAAAAGGGGTGAAGGCGGGACGATGCAAGACAGGATCGGCCCGAGCTTAACAGCAAGTCTATGTGTGCTGTTATATTTATGACAAAGGAAAAAAAACACTGCTTCTGGTCTGCTTGGTTTGGATCTCGCCTATGATTAACCCTGGACAGGGTCCCATCATCAAAAGAAAGGAGCCATATAAATTATAACTGAAGGTGGATTTCAACTAGAGGTGGTTTTAAATGGATTTTTGCAGCAGATACTGATTCTAGTGTTAATGTGCAGAATAGCACCTGTATTGTGAAAAATCACATTGTTGTGATTTGGTAAAAAAGGCCTAAAAATGACTATTTTTATAGTGTAAACCCTAAATATGCCCCCAAATGTGCTTCTAGAGCACTTTAATTACCTTTTAAACTCAGTGTAATGCATTACCCTTAAAGAAAAAAGGTAAATAAATAATAAGAAAACGTTATTGCTTAAAAAACGTTAGCATTAGCGGTTAGCATTAGCAGCGTGCGGCGAGCAAAAACAAACACTCGTACACAAAAGAAAGGTTGAAATAACTCTCTCTACTCACGTGTTTACACAGGGAACAGCTTACTAATACTAATAAAATAAGATACCTTTTCACCTCTTAGTGTATTACTGCCACCGCTGGACTGGTGGCGGTAATACAGTTCGGTTCTCAAAATTCATATTAGACTGAATCCATGAATGCTGATAAAACTGGATTCTACAAAGTGGAATGAATTACAAAGCCACTGCTCCATTACTTAGTTATATTCTCTGTTTCACATTGATTATAGACATTCCAGTCCTAACAAAATGTCCTTAATACCTTAAACGTCCTACGACTAGGTTCCAATGCAATATAAATTGGTTTTTGGGAGTTTAATGTTTTATTACTTAAATTGGTTTCAAATATGTTGTCTGTTTGGGACGAAAAAAACAAGGAAAGATGAATATAAAATAGCTATTATTTGTTGGAGACATTGCGCCCCCTGGTTCCATTCACTATCACTGTAAAGAAAGCGGATCTGATCAAATCATTGCAACTTTAATAGCTAGAGAGTGGTGTGATACATTGACAAAACGCTGGCATGAAATACACACAAGCCCTAACATAATCCACACATATCGTTTAAAACATTCCTTTCTGTCCATACTTTTGACAAATGGAGCCAATTGTTTTCATAGTGTTTCTTCCATAGCGTCAAGCTCTGGCGCCTCAGAACAGGAGCTCATCAAAACCGAATGGGCAAAACAACACTGAATGGCAATAACCTTTGTTTTTAATATTTTTCTCCATTCCTCCAATAATTTCCAGCTAGAATAAAGAAATCGATCAAGACGTCGATGATAACACAGTCTGTAATAATAATCTGCAATCGGGGGCAATGATATACACAGTGTTCGCTCGAAATGACACGACCCATTGGGTTTATGAGCTTACCGGCAGCAACGGTATGTTCCTAATATAGTGTGGATGCATTGGATGTAGTTTTAATATTTTTCATTTTCACATGAACATGGGAGAGAGAGAAGAATGGGCTCCTATTGGATGGGTAATGGCTTAGATGGCATTTTCTTGTAGCACTTGCTTCACAGTGTCACGCAGAGATTTGTGTCGCGTCGATATCTCTGTCACTGTTTTCGGCAGGACCTGCCCGTGTTCGTGGCCCTGCATCGGCCCGGTTACGTGGGAGGTGGCCGTTCGGCTATAAAGCACAAGGCAACCGTGACGCATTGGTGGGTTAAATGAGACCGAGCGCTTCTATACTGGGAACAAATGAAGCTCAACCTGTTTGCTAAGCCTGTTATTAATTACCACTGACATGTTTTTCTTCCCCAACCCGGGTCGGGCTCATAGAACACGACAGAGATACAAAAGCAGCGCGCTCCATCAAGTTCACCTCGTCTCTATTCCGCCTTTCCACATGCACCAGTGGCAGCTCCCTGGGACCCAAGATTTCCGGAGAAACGTGCAGATAAAAACAGGCCGGCGAACTGCGCGAGGTTCAATAAGCGAAGTCTTTCAAGATCTGACGAAATATTAAATTACTTAATAGTGGTGGATTAGCCATGATGAGAGATATAAGCCACCTGAGCACAACAAACGACTTTCTTTTCGTTT
This sequence comes from Nannopetersius ansorgii, assembly GCA_037974605.1. Lineage (NCBI taxonomy): Eukaryota > Metazoa > Chordata > Actinopteri > Characiformes > Alestidae > Nannopetersius > Nannopetersius ansorgii. Next base: position 10,529 of record JBBPDE010014148.1, read on the forward strand.
ATTGCGCCGCTTCAAACGAGCCTTTGTTGTTCCCTGGGTTTCGCTTCTAAAATCTCAAGCACTTAAAACACTTAAAGGACCCATTTCACCATATCATGGAAAACCAAATTTCCCTCGTTTTTATGCAAAGAAGGAGGTTCATGTGGTTTTTATGCACTGTTAAAGTTTCAAAGCACACTCTTCAGTCTACACAGTCCACATACTGTCTGTTTCTGTGATGTCACAAAAGCCTTTTTTTTAATTGAGAGCACTACAAATCAGCCATTCAGAAAATAGTGGTGTTTTTTTTAAAGAGGCAGTTATAAAACAGTCTGTTTTATTGTAAGCCATAAAGAGGAGCATGAATATATAAAGAAAATGATGACAAGTTTTATTTTAACATAAACCTTCGCAAACCTCATGAGTGTGCTACGGGTGTGATAAAATACAAGAAAAATGCAGGAAATGGGATCTTCAATAGGGCTAAACTGAACTGGGGTGAACTGAAGGAGTCAAAATACTGCAGGTTTTTTTTTCTTATAGTCACTCGGTGTGTCCGAAACCGCGCACTACGCACTTTTAGTGCGCGATTTTTAGTGCGTAGTGCGTTCACACTGAAAACC
>JBBPDE010014159.1:0-11128 GCA_037974605.1 Nannopetersius ansorgii
AACGGCTTTGGGAACGTAAGCGGGGAATATTGGCTTGGTAAGACCGGGTCTCGTATTGTTTCTGTTTTGGTAAAAAACATAATAACCAGGGTTTTTCTTTACCTTGAGTGTCCTTTCTTTTGGAGGGACCTTTCTGCTGTTTCTCTTTGGGCAGACTCCATTCTCACGTTGTGGAAAAACCCATGTTCCTTCCCCAATATTTGTTCTAAACTTGACACCGTTCTTTTATTCTACTGCGAAGTGTTTGATCTTTTTGAAGACTCAGCAGATGAACTAGGATACCTTTTTCAAACTCTAGGTCTGGAGAACATCTTCCTGATGACATACATGGATAAATATGAGTTGAGAGTGGACATGGAGGACTTTGAGGGTAATAATGCCTATGCCCTGTACACCCAGTTCTACATTGATGGGGATTCCAACAATTACAGACTGCATGTCAGTGGCTTCATTGACAGAGGAGCAGGTGAGCAGAATATTACACATCCAGATTCTTTATTTTACCTTTAAGTAGTCAATTCTTGACACCCAGGTTGTTCCCCATATCTCAGTTTTGAACTGTGCAAAACAAATCCAGTTCCAGGAGAGACATGCTAGGCTGTTACTATAAATAAAACAATGTGTCCAGTGTTTATAGCTTGAGTTAACATACATCCTGGATGATCCAGAAGTGGACAGTACAAAACTAAAGAGGGTCCAGTGTTTCCAAAAGATGCACCAATCACTCAAACCCAATCATTCAAAATGTTTGCAGTACTCATCCTCCAATCATGGAATCCTTCCCCTGCATTTTTATACCTGCTATTGAGGCTGAAGAGCGAGCTAGAAGAAGTCGGGCCCGTTTTTCAGAACACTATGGTGGACTAGGTTTTTTGTGTTAAAATATTGCATGTCATCTATTTTTCAGGTGAAAGTTTGATCTACAGCAATGATCGAGATTTTGCCACCTTCGACAAAGATTACTATGGTTGTGCCAACGCTTATGGTGGAGGATTCTGGTACTTTCATGGTGATCAATGGTACAACTACTGGTGGCCGTGTCACTATGCTAACCCCAATGGCATTTACAGATGGGGACCTGTGACAACGTCATACAGTGGTGTGATGTGGAATACCTTTAAGGGTATTTCTTACTCCCTGAAGACATTTGTGATGAAGATCCACCGACTGTCTCTGGAAGAGATTCAGCAGCTGAGTTAGAACTGCAGACCATGAAGCTTGTAGTAGTGACACAACACAGTAAACTGATGTGTTCTGCTGAAAATGCTTTAAAATCATTACAGCATCTATTCATTTGACTGTAATCATCACTGTCAACTAATCCTTTAATCAATGAATTGGTTCAGGGCTGACTCTCTCTATTACACATAAGATCTTTAAGGTAGAACGGTTTTTGATATAAACAAAAGTTTATGTTTATCACGTGAGATTTCCAAACCCAGTTATATTCTCTGTATTGCTAACCTGACTGGTTTCCTCCCTTTCAATAAATGATGTTTCTATCAGTGCACTTTTTAGTATCTGTGCTTGCTGTTGTACACGATGGTGCTCCAAATAAACTATTTTTTCGAGGTTTGTCACAAGTAAACACACATTATACAATAAAATATTTGCATTTTAAATATCTCCACTGCACATATAAATGAAAGGCCAACAGCCTTGTTTCATTCTGTCCTCTCCTGTTTATTTATGTATGTAATCCCTGATGCCATAGTTTTGATGCTTAGTCTGTGAGAAAAATTCCCCGTAAAGGTGTTTCATGCTTAATTTTTAATAAACAAAAAGTTAGTGCAAATAAACAATTTTGGGAAAGGTTTTCTCAGAAATGCTTTTAAAAATATCTTTCATATAAAGTCTAATCTGTTGACACTAGTAGTGTTCCATAAGCCATTGTTTTTAAGAAATAATCCTAGATTACATTACAATGCTGCTGGAATGTTTCCTACCATCATTATTCCACATGTGTATTCTTCTTAAATATTCTCTCAATGCAGGGCAGCCAGTCTCACCACAGCTGAAAACCCAGACCTCACTGATACATTCCAGTGTTAATCTCCAATTACTGTGAAAGCAAGAAATGTTGTCGGACAACCTCTCGAAGGTTTGAGATAATTCATGTGATGACAAGAGCACTGTATTTGTCGTGTCTGGGTCCGGTGAGGTTATTTTGTTATTCTATGTTTTTGTTGATGCTTTTTTCCTTTTCTGTTTTTATTATGGTGTAGGGTCCCTTTAAATTCTTTTTTTTCTTAGTAGTCAGGCAGCGCCATGGACAATGAGCGAGTCCTCGAGTGATCCCACCCTCGGAAGCGATCGATTGGCTGGCTGGAGGTTGACAAGCCAGTGAGGGCCAGATAAAAGATGGCCACCGAACACATGGCAAAGTCGGCATGGGGGGAAAACTCTTGTTGAAAGGGCCGAACGTTTGGATGGACTTTGATGAACGTTAAGATGGACTTTGGCAGCTGCTTGGACGGATTCCTGAAGTGAATGGACTACAGCGCGGTGGTCCAAGTCCAGATGAAAGCCGGATCGATTTGAGGAAGCGGCAGCTACGGGGATCCTGTTGTGTCCTGTTGTCTCTTGCCCCTCTCTGTGTTGCAGGTACCCGGTTGTGGCTGGTGTAGGGAGCGCCAAGGCCGTTTGGGCAGCATGGAGAGCGGAGGAGGGGAGACCTGCAGCTGTGGACCGGCACAGCGAATCGAGGCCCCTCAGACCCCAGCGAACCCCAGGCAGCTTACAGGGAGGTATCCAAGTCATGGAGAGTGTGTGAACTTAGCCTGTAGCTGGGTAGGGGATTGTGGATCTGAGGTGGTGTGTTTCTGTCCGAAAGGGTCCGCGGAGTGCAAGGCTGCACCAGAGGCAGCCTCGGAGTGGCAGCAGGGAGCTAGAGGCCAATTGGAGGCACGGACGCCATTCGGGGAGCATCAGGTGGCGCGTCAAAGCTCAGGCCATTGCGGGGGCAAACAGGGGAAGCGAGAGGAGACGCAGAGAAAGTCTATCTGGAAATAGGATGTATAATGATAACTGTTATAATATTATAAATAATGTAAAATTCAAGCAGTTGGTTGTCTTACATGTATGGGTCAGAGAACAAGATGCAAATTTCAATGTCTGCAACAATCAAAAAGGTGACCTTCAGTGATGGACAGTGACGAAGTAGATTTACTTGAGTTTTTGAGTATCACTTGATACTATTTTTTTGAAAACTTATAAATATCGTACTTTTCTCTTCACTACATACACATCAAGGGTCTTGTTTCTCGTTACTTTTAATTCTGGAGGTGGATTTTCCCCCTTTCTTCTCCCATTCAAGTCTCTACTTCATGTCTTTCATGTCTTTTTAAGCCCACCTTAACTACTTCTCCTTTTGGTTTGTCATGCCGAGGAACTGCAAGGCGTCCAGCAAGAAGTCCATCTGGGAACAAGACTTAACGAGAGGGAGACACAGGGCAGCTGGAGCTCTGATGGCCAGTTTGGTTTCGGAAGATAAAAGTAATTGATTTTTGAGCAACTTTTGAAATATAAACTGCTCCTTTCATACATTTTCACTGGTTTGGCGATCTTTTTAAGGAACTAGACATTATGAAGGTGCACCTGAGATGTTCCACTAAAAGTAAACAACTTTTGATCCATCCAGAAAAAGACGTATGTAAAGATGTTGATGTAAATAAGACCGACATGCTGTAAATCTGTTTATTATTACTGCAGTGGTTTTAAGTTTGGTTCTGGTGTCAGACAGGAAGACTCTGAGCTGAACTGCTGTAAGTGTATCTGTCTGTTCCACAGCTGAGGGAGATTCTGAGAGATAACATGATTAAACATCAGGTCACTTTTCCTGACGAATCATTTTCTGACAGTTTTGTTGTCTCTATTTCAGTACTGATCCTTATGATTGGTAACATGGAGCCTTTCTGGTGGTGCTGCCACCTGGTGCACAGCAGTTTTCCCTAATTATTTTATTGTTTTCAAAGATTTAAAGGCCGTGACAACCTGAGCTGCAGTTCACCCTCATCAACATGGAGGGGAGCTACTGACAATGGAAGTTCGCATCATTATCATTTTTGCCGCACAGTGCATCAAATTGGTCTGCATGGCAGTCGTCCCATAAGAAAGCCCCTTCTTAAAGATGGTGCACAAGAAAGCTTGCACACAGTTTGCTGAAGACAAGCAGACTAAGGACATGGAATACTGGAACCACATCCTGTTAAGATAAACGTATTTGGTTCAGATGGTGTCAGGCATGTGCGGCGGCAACCAGGTGAGAAGTACAAAGACAGATGTGTCTTGCCTACAGTCAAGCATGGTGGTGGGAGTGGCATGGTTTGGGGCTGCATGAGTGCTGCCGGCACTGGAGAGCGACAGTTCACAGAGGGAATGTGACATCCTGAAGCAGAGCATGATCCCCTCCCTTCAGAAACTGGCCGCAGAGCAGTATTCCAATATGATAATGATGCCAAACACACTTCCAAGACGACCATTGCCTTTATTGAGGGTAAAGGTGCTGGACTGGCCAAGCAGACCGAAACCCTATTGAGCACCTTTGGGGCAGAAGGCTTCTCCACAAGGCGTCTAACACGCACCAGCTTCGTGATGTCATCACGGAGGAGAGGAAGAGGATTACCCTGGCAACCTGTGAAGCTCTAGTGAACTCCATGCCCAAGAGAGTTAAGGCAGTGCTGGAAAACAATGGTGGCCACACAAAATACTGACACTGGGCTCAGTTTGGGCATTTTCCCTCAGGGGTGTACTCACTTTTGTTGCCAGCAGTTCAGACATTAATGGCTGTGTGTTGAGTTATTTTGAGGGGACATCAACTTTACACCATTATACAAGCTGTACACTGATTACTTTACACTCTATCAGTTTTATATCTTTAGTGTTGTCCCTTGAAAAGATATAATAAAATATTTGCAAAAATGTGAGAGGTGTACTCACTTTTGTGAGATACTGTACATGTACAAATATTGTATTCGTGTACTATATAAATATAATGTAAACTTCATACTTGTTTGTGATGGAGTGCAAAGTGAGTAAGAGCGCAAAAAGGTTCAAAGAAACTAGGAGCATTTTCAGAATATGATTGATTGTGTAAACAGTCCATCTGAGTGTTATTATTCAGACAATTTGAGATATGTGTGATCAGAGAGTCCATGTATGACATGTGACCAGAACGTTCAGTTATTTAAGTTTAGGGTTCTGATGGCTCCTGTTAAATCTGGTTGTTCTGCATTTCACACTGTGGTAACATTTTCCAGAAGTCAGAAGAGTAAACAGTCCATGTGCTGGGTGTGTCCTGATGATTTTCTCCGCCTTCCTCAACACAGGAGAGTTGGCTCTTTTCAGCCGAGAAAACGAAGTCTCTTTGGTGTCCTCTTGTCAAAAGAAAAGTGGTATTTATGTCAGATCATCAGAGATGTGCACTCCCAGAAACTTGGCGCTTCTCACTGACTCCACGCTGTTTCCATGGATTGTAAGTGGCTGCTGTGGCATGTGCTTTCTCCTGAAGTCGTAGTTGCAAAGGGGGACCAACTCCATATTAGCCTATGTTAATGTAATTGTCAGGTGTCCCAATACTTCATTTGTGTACACGAACACACACACACACACACACACACACACACACACACACACACACACACACAATTCAGTTTTATTTTTACAGAGTTTTTTGCAACTTGTCCAAGCCCTAGCTAATGAGCCAAAGTCAAAGTCATTATTATAGGCATGGGTGTGCAACACAAGTCTATTATTCGAAATGGACGTTTTCATCTATCGGCTTTTAAGAGTTTCTTTGGTAGAATAAACAGCTGATTATTGGCCATGTGAAGTCTTTTCCTCCTGTGAACAGGTGCTGCTGACAGTGCTACTCAAATTTACCATAGCGGGTAATGTTTGAAGTGAGGCCTGCACAGCATTCACTCTGGTGGTGGCATCAAACCCTTCCTCCAGTGCATCGCTCTTGCTGTTCTCCCGTGTTGCTGTTTTGTCTTCTGCTACTTGGGTTTTGTCCTATTAGGTTGCTTTGCTTTTGTTCTATTTTAACTTGTATATGCATATTGTATATTTGAGTTTTTATTATATTGTGGCGAGCAGGAGTCAGCCACGTGAACTGTGGGGGGTTCCACGGGGGTTAGAGGGTAGTTTGGGGTTAATTAGGGGGTGATGGTCCACACCTGGCCATCACCATGGTTACTGGTGGGTTTTTGCTGTGGTATAAGAGGGAGGGCGGTGCTTTGCACCGTTAGTTGGGGAGTTTGGAGTCTGTGTGTGTGCGTGTTGCAGAGAGCGAGAAATAAAGAAAAGACAAAGAAAATGTTTGAACCAGCCTTGGTGTCATCTTTTTCCAATGTTCGCCACAGTGGTGTCGAGAAGTGAGATGAAAGCGTGTTCCGGGAAGAAGTGGATGCGAGGCTGGAGTCAGAGGAAGGACTGGGGCTCATGGAGGTGGTTGTTGACACGCCCGCGAAGGAGCTGTGGAGCCCAGACGGGGCTAGTGCTGTCCGGCAGAGAATGGGCCGTTTCTGCACGCCAAGGCGAGAGTATGCAGAGCAAGCAGAGCAGAGGGGAGAAAGAGAAAGTCCCCGTAAGAGAGTCAAGCTGCCGCGGTTCAATGGAAAGGAGCCACTGGAGCCCTACCTGGAGCAGGTCGAAGCGGCCGAGGAATTCAATGACTGGCGGCCGAGCGAGGCGGCGGTGCACTTGACCATGGCACTGGAAGGGGAGGCCCTGAAGGTCCTGCTGAACCAGCCGCGAGAGGAACGCAGGGGGTTGGCCTTAAAGCAGAGATTCGGCCGGCCCGTCCTAGAGGAGGCGGCGAGGACCCATCTCAGCGAGCGGCGTCAGAAGACGGGTGAAACGTGGGGCGCCCTGGCAGGAGACTTACAAGAGTGCACACGCAGGGCTTATCCATGGTATCCAGCAAATGTGCAGGAGGACTTGGCGCTGCACGCCTTCTTGAATACGATAGTCCCCGAGCGCCTGCAGCAGCACGTCCATATCGCCGACAGAGCGCCTGGAGGCGGTCCTGGGGAGCATCGTCAAGCCCCAAAACGTTAGCGCGGCTGCGGGCGAAATTCTACTGGACGGGGTGTCGGAGTGATGTGGAGGTCTACGTCCACCACTGCGATGCGTGCACTTCGAAAAAGGGGCCCGGGGGGCAGTCGCGCGTGCCGATGCTGACCTACGTGGTGGGGGCGCCAATGGAAAGAGTAGGGGTTAACGTATCAGGACCGTTTCCCCGCTCGCAGGCCGGCAATCGGTACGTCCTCGTTGCCATGGACTATTTCACGAAGTGGCCCGAGGCGTACGTGATTGCCGACCGGAGAGCGGAAACAGTCGCGACAAAGTTGGTTGAAGAGCTTTTCTGTAGGTTCTGGGCACCGGAGGAACTCGACAGCGACCAGGGTCGCAACTTTGAGGCGCAGCTGATGGCCGAGGTGTGAGTGAGGTTGGGGATCCATAGGACCCAGACAATCCCACTGCATCCGCAGAGTGATGGGCTCGTAGAAAGGTTCAACCACACCTTGGCCACCCAGCTGGCGATCATGGTCGCCGATCACCAGCGCGACTGGGACCGCCACTTGCCACTGGTGCTGTAGGCATACAGGACCGTCATGCAGGACAGCACTCAGTGCACCCCGGCGGCGCTCATGTTTGGCCAGGAACTCTGAACCCCGGTGGACCTGGTGTTTGGGCCCCCTCCAGAACCTGAACTTGTTGGACCTGGACTATGGCTCCGGGTGGTCCACGCTTTGGCGTGAGAGAACCAAGGGGGGCCACTGCCAAACAAAAATGCGCCTACGACCTGCGCAGCCGTGGCCGTGACTTTCGCATGGGAGAGCGCGTTTGGGTTTACTGCCCCTCTCGGAAAAAGGGGCAGAGTCCAAAGCTGGACTCGCACTGGCGCAGGCCAGGGGAAGTCTTGCAGCGTGATGGAGAGGTGGTTTATCGAGTGCGGGTGGGGGGCCGCCGGAAAGCGGTGGTCGTCCACCGGGACCGTCTGGCACCATACCACCCTAAGGACTGTGGGGAACCGGACTGTGGGGAACCGGACTGTGGAGAGGGCTCTGGGGGTGTGGACAATCTGAATGCCCCAGGGTCTCCGAGGGGTCCAAGAAGGACTCGGAGGGAGCGCAGGCCTCCTGTTCGCCTAAGAGACTTTGAGGTAGGCTTAGTAGTGGCTGAGGACGGCTCACGACTTGGCGAGGGGCTGTGTGGCGAGCAGGAGAAAGCCACGTGATATACAATATACTATTTGTTTCTATGAATTACTTAGCTTCTTTCTACACTGCTGTGATTAAGTATCATTATTCCTTCTAACTGAGTTGCTCTGCTTTTTGTTTTGTTTTTGCCATTTTGATATTGTGGATTATTTCGCTTCTTTAGTCTTTGTTGTGATTTATCATTCTTTATAATTGTTGATTTATTTCCCTTGTTTTCTTTGGATTGAGTTTTCTTTGTTTAGTTTTGTGTACTGCAGGAGAGGACCTGCTAGAAGAGAAACTGGATCCTCTCCTGCTGGTATTTTTGTTTGCAGTGTGTTGTGCTTGTGGCTAGTCACTAGAAGTAAAACAAGTTATTCCTGGTCCTATTATCTTTTGGTAGTGGTTTCATTTTATGTATTTGTCTGTATTTTGGCTTGTTTTCTTTGTGTAAAGTGTTTCTTTGTGTAAAGAAACAGTTCGTTCTTTTTCTTATTTTTTTGTCAAGCTGGTGACGGGTTGTGTCTGGGACGGTGGAGTCCCTTCACTGGTTTTGTTGTGTCGAGAACTTGAGGTGGTGTATGTGTGAATCGCAGCTTGTTCACGTGTGGCGTGTAGTGTCAGGGTTTCCCCCTTCTCTACTTACCATTCCCAGTTCTTGTGGTAAGCCAGTTGCAATAAGAAATCTGTGACAAATCTCACTGGTTTGTTAATTTGTTGTAATTTCAGACTGTTGGTGATTATGAAAATTACCCACCTGGAAACCAAAACATTGCAATGCATCACATCAACCAGAAAACAAGACCAAATGAGAACCAGTCAGATTCAGTCTACCAGATTTTGAACCCCAACCCTAATAAATTAGATTAACCAGACCCTGAACGCCACCATCAGACACAACCTAAGAGACTCTGTTCAGTCCACAGCAGCCTGAACCCTAAAACCAACGATCAGATTTTTAATTCAGTCAAGCTGTTTTAGCAACAAGACAATACAAAGCACATTTTAGGGTTTGAATCATTTTAGTCAGTAGCCTCCTCTCAAGTACAAGCACAGATGGGGTAGGGCTGGGTTGCGACAAAGATTAAAACCATGCAGAGAAAAAGGTGCTGCCCAGCAAAAATGGGTCTTGCGTTCAAACTATTGTACTTTTTCTCATCACTTAAGCAAAGAATTGTCTGGTTCAGTTAAACAATTTTGACTCGGTCATGGAGCTTTAGCGTGACCACAGAGACACAAAACGTTCAGAGCAGGTGGAAGAACCACATGTATGGAAGTAAAATAGTGATAAAAGTATTTGAATAAAAAAAAAACTAATTGAATTTTTGCGGTTGAATAAAAACATGCTTGGTTTAATTCAGTCCGAAATTCAGTCCGAAATTCAGTCCGATAGTCAATCTGACATCCGGGACCTACAGGAAAGGAAGAAGAGTGCAGAGCGCATCTTCACTGACGTCTCGCACGCATTTAAGGTTTTGGCTCAATAAATCTTAAACAAAACGCTCTTACACCTGAATATACGGGTCTATTCAACAGCGGTAAGGTAGACAATGAGCTACAACCGGATTTTGCCCAAAGAAAATGTATTTAAAGAAATACGGATAACATTGTTTCCTAGGAGTTCGCTGTCAGAGGAGAGCTTAGGGACCGTCTGCGAAGTGCAAAACGAATAATGTCAATGGCTGCATCCGAAATCGCATACTACATACTAGGTACTACATTTGAATTAGAACGTACTGCTCTACCGTTAAAACCATCCCTGCATCCGAAATCACATACTTGCCTACTATATAGTATACGATAAGCAGTATGCGAGGTGAGTAGTATGTCCGAATTCATAGTATGGGAAAAACAGTAGCGAGAAGTTCCCGGATGACCTACTGCTTCCAGCCGAATTCTGTAGTATGCATTAGATGGGCGCTGCACTATCCCATAAGGCAGTGGGAGACGCGACGGCAGATTCGAAAAATGGCGGAAAACAGAGACGCGGCTCTTTTCAAGTGTAAGTATCTTAAAGAAAAGGTTAAATTACACGTTCATTTTGGTTAAATTACACTTGTGAGTAAATGCCCTCTGTAAAGGTAAACAATAATGCGCTTCTGCAATTAGTCCTGGGTGGCCCTGTTCCTGGTTGGCCCTAGTCCTGGGTGGCCCTGTTCCTGGTTGGTCCTGTTCCTGGTTGGCCCTGTTCATGTTTATGTGTTCTGTACCTGTACCTCCCTTGTGTTTCTATGTAGACCCACTAGGGGTCCCCCTTGTTCCCTGATGGTTCCTGTCTGTGTAGTGTCACCTGTGTATAGTTTAATCTTGTCATCCCTGTTACCTGATGTTGATTTCCCCTTGTCTCCCATTGGTTCATGTTCTTGTCTGTTTGGTATTTAATGTGTGTGCCATGTCTTGGAAGGACACGGTGGTATTTCGCTTCACAGTACTGGTCCTAAGAGTCAGTCCCTCTCCTGATTTTCCCTTGTGAGTACTCCTAGCCTTGCGCTTGAGTTTCTGTTATATCTGAATGGCCCACAAGCCTGTTTCTGTTTGTTCTGGTTTACTTCTGTAAATAAACACATTCAAGTCAAGTATGGCGGTTTCAACTGGTGCTCTCAGTCTTTTCACAAGGCAACAGGAGGGGAACGTGACAATCACCTTTAAAATCAGAGTTTATATTATACTGTTATGCAGATAACAGTCCATCAGGACCTATGCCACACTAAACTCGGGCTGTGGCCCAAAAATTGATACACCAACTGATGGATGAAGCGCCGTGCAGGACAGGGCACAGCAAACGCAAAGGAAAAATGAATGACTGTAAGACTGTCCCTGTAACTAATGACTGTAAGACTGTCCCTGTAATGACTGTAAGACTGTCTCTGTAACTAATGACTGTAAGACTGTCTCTGTAACTACTGACTGTAAGACTGTCTCTG
>JBBPDE010014176.1:0-11128 GCA_037974605.1 Nannopetersius ansorgii
AGAATTCAAACAGAAACTGATCCATTACAGCCAAGATGGCAAAAGACAAAATGAAAAGAAACAAAACTGTCAGTACACTCCTCACCAAAGTGTCAAGTTTTCTTTGACCTTTTAAGAAAAAAAACTAAACCAGCCGAAGCCAAGAACATCCCCAGCCAGCCGACTGTGAGAGATGCGTACAGCAGAGAGAGTCCGAGGTGGAGAGAGATCACCTTCAGAATTATGGGGTTCATGGGGATGAAATCAGAGGGGTTTTATTTCTTGGTTTGTGACGGTTTGCCACAAAACGGAGTCAATTGCCACCAGACAAGCCTTACAGAAGCAACGTTAGAGTTCGTTAGCATTAATGCTAATGCTAACATTCAGATTTTAGATACAGAAAAGTAAGAGACTTTGGCAGAAACAGAATGAACTGATAAACGGGTTACTCTTACCACAGTAACAGAAACAAATAACTGGGATTAGCATTGCACCTCCTACCAGCTCAAACATGGGGAAGAGAGGAAGAGACAGCAACCTGCAGGGTGAGCACAGCACATACTAGTGGTGTGGAAGGGAATTACGTGAACTCAGATGAGCAGAAGCTCTCTGGAGGAGTCGTTTGAATATTCCACCAAAAGAATTGTCGTCGACCAATTTTCATATTCGATTACGTCGAATACTTTGAATAATCGCGGCAGCACTAATTAATATAACCATAACCAACTTGCATAGATGTCTTTAGTTAGATGGGATACTTAAAAAAAAGGTGTAGCAAACTGTCTCAAAGAGCTTGACAGGCCTCAGAGGGTTAAATATTATATCTTTATTTGTTCATGTTATGGTTTCTTACTCACTTTTACTCATTCTGCACTCCTGTTTTCTGCAGCTGTAACTGTAACTCAGTCATGCCCAAACCAGTGAAGTTGGGGGCTGTGGGAGGACAGACCTATCTGGGAGCCATCTTGTGCTTCTTTGTGTCTCAACAAGATGTCTGACAGGCTGAGCCACATGAGGTTTCAGGCCATTTTGGCACATGATGCTGCATAATGCTGTACCCTTGAACATAGTACCTGGGCTGCCTTGATAATCGCTACAGTTCAGTTTTCCTGGGCAGTTTGTGGTGGGAATTCTTCAGCCGATCAGATGTCCCTCAGCCTGGTAACATTTTCTATTAACATTGTATGGGACAGCAGTTTCTTAACTGTAGTTGTTTCATAACTTGAGGCCATGCTGACTTGCAGAGAATATAAGACAGCAGAGCGTTTTCAGTAGGGCAGGTGGACAATACGACTAAAATAATGAATTATTCTTGAAACCCTTTTCATGACATATCTATTTCACTTTTAAATTGTGATTTTACAATGTTTTGTTTGCAACAAAAACTATTTTAACAACGTATAGGTCAAATCTTAATATCACTCTAAGGGAGCCCCTCAGGAGCCGTCTGAATATTTCTACATCTTTTGTAGAAGTGGTATGTGCCAAATATGATCTTCATTCTGAATGTCCAGCCACGAAAAAAGGCAGCAGGTGTTTTTTATCGTTTCGTTGTATCATTTGCTGAGGAATATCCAGGTTACTTGTGTCTGAGACTTTGAACTTTATCAACGTGCAAAGCTCCAGAACTCTTTGTCAACAACAGACGTGGAATCATTTGATTATACAGGCTTTACGGGAACAGGGGAGGAGTGTGTGTTTATTTGCGTGAGTGTATGCACAGTTTCATTTTCCCTGTGTTTATTTTTACGCAATAGTTCAGGCTATCCGGACTCTTTTGCTTTTTGTAACTCTTATTGATTGAGGGTAAACCTGGACAATCAGGTCATCCTTTTAAAAAGGGTTCCTCTCATTTGACAGACAAAGCAATGTTAAATACATACACAGTAATAGCAAACCAAAAGACTATTTAAGGTCCTTGTATCAAACGAGTTTCCACAGTGCCCTTGCAAATGATCAGCATTGGTGCACAAGGATGGCTCAGTACAGTTTTAAACTCAAATTACAATATTAAAGTTGCAAAAACATGTGCTTTTTACTGTGTTCTGAAGATGTAAAAAGGTTTTAAAGGTCGATTGCATCCCATCCCTTCAAAATAAAAAAATCATATTCATACGGGCAAGTGTTAACACAGAAATCGAACAAATACAATAAGAAACATCAAAAATTGTATTTACATTTATCTACATTAAAATGTATCTAAACTATTCAAGTAATTCATAATGTATTTAAATCAGCAAGCGTTTCATTCTTGGCACATTTAATAAACCATCATTTTTTGATCTTAAACCTGATTTGGAAAACAAAGTGTCATTAAGTATATATATATTTTTTCCATGTTGTCTTCACACAAACACATGCTTCAAAGCTTTTATTACAAAAACAAAGCATCCAGTTACACACAGTTTGTACCCAAAAATAATTGTGGATCTAAGCTCTGTCACCTCCTCTTTGTTGTTCTTTTATTACTACTTATGAATACTACAGATACTCATATGAGAGCTTTAGAGTACTTTCCACGGGGCATCCCTTTTATTTTTCTCAATGGTGTTTACAAACAGGTGTTGGAATTCTGGTGCTACCTTCAGAAACAATAATAATTACTTTTCACAACTACCTATAACTTTAAGTATGTTGTTTTAGACAAGTTTTAGAAAAATCAGTTTTCATTTAAAAATATTTTGTGATAATATGGTGGAATGTTATCAGAAAAGAAGACAGAGTGTGGGACTGAATTTGTAACTAGACAGGAGGCATGAAACAGAAGATTAATTTCTGTGATCATTACAAAATACTTGGCCCACTGTAATGGACCCTTTGAAGTTAAGGTAGATGCATCTTAGGTTGGATTAGTGGCTGTGTTATCACAGAGAACAGGTATGCCTCCTAAACTCCATCCATATGCCTTCTTTCCAGTAAACTCTCCCCTGTGGAATGGAATTGTTGTGTAGGAGAATTATTAGCTATAAAGCTAGTTCTAGAACAGGGCTTGGGAACTTATGGCCATGAACGCCATATATTTTAAAATGTAATTCAGTGAGAGCCACAAGTCTCTGAATTCTTGATAAGTGGTGAGTGGTGAGATTAAGCTTCATGCGGGCGTTGAGACTTCCATCCGTTAAACATGATCGTAGGTTGGTCTTAATGTTCTTTAGATGTGAGAAAGACTGCTCACCTGCATACGTAGAGCCAAACATTGTCAATACAGCAATATTCACACGCTGCCGTGTGTGGTATGTGATGGGAAGCGCGTTTTGACTATCAGCTGGTCCGTGGGTTGAAGTTATTTAATTTCTCCTCACTTGTGTTTGCTTGCAACTCTGCTTGGTGTCATGCAAGTCCTTCCAAATCTTCATTCAGTGACTTGAACTTATTCACCTACATGTGTGAGGCCTTCAGGTCAGCAGCTTGTAGCTCAAAATCTCTGACGGCGACACCGGGGATGTAAGTCAGGTCGATGGGTGGATGGGTGATGAACTTAAAAAGACGAGTTCGCTCATGAAATTCTCCAAAGCGCGCTTTGAATGACTGCAGGAGATTAGATGTGAAGCCCGCTAGCTGCTGAAGATCAAGACGTTGAGCAGGGCCACTTGCTGTGCATGCATCTTGAAACTCTCCCAGTTTTTCAAAGTGTAGTAAATTGTTTCAAGGTCGGCGATGAATAGTTCTAGCTTGTTTTCAAATGCACACACTACTTGCTGAAGGGATAAGACTGTATTTCCAACGCCTTGCATTTTCACATTGAAAATGGTTCAGGTGTTCAGTCATGTCCACGAGATAGTGTCATGTCCACTTCAGGAGCCACACAGTGTTCGCTAACTCAGGATGCTCTGCATTTTTCATTTTAATAAAAGTCTGGATTTTGCTCAGACAAGCCGCGAAATGACTGAGCACCTTCCCTCTTGACAACCAATGCACATTGCTGTGCAGAAGCAGACCAGGATAATTAATGCCAACTTCATCCAGCAGTGTTTTAAACTGGCAATCATTTAAAGCTCGGGGGACCACCCGAATGACCAGCGACATCATCTCACCAAGCTCCTCCTGATGTAGGATGCAGTGAAAACTTAGGATGGGTCTCTTTTTGTCACAGTTCCTGCTTGTGACCACCATGTGTCGCCATAGGACTATGGACTGCCCTACTCACCTGTCACCTGATCCCCATCACTGTTTGTAATTGTCCCTCACCTGTACCTTTCTTCACTCCTGTTCCCTAATATAAAAGTCATCTCTCTCAGTGCTTTGTTATGGGAGCATACCATCACTTTCCTGGTCTTGGTTCCTGTCACAATACCAGTTTGAAGTTGGCCTAGTCTTGTTTATGTTACTGTTTTCTTATTGAGTTTCCATTAAAAACCTTAAAGTTATCATGGAAGTCCGCAGACATGCATTTCTTCCTTCTCACGATTCAGGATAGGACCCCCATGTGACAGAATGCTCACTTCCACAGACCCACCTCTGATTCAACTTGTGCTTGGTGGAACAAGGCTCCAGGCCACAATGGTTCTGACAGACCAGCCCATTACCTGGATTACGGCAGCACAGATGAGGATGACCTTGACTATGATTGAGTGAGAGAGACAGAGGACCAGTCGAGAATTTCAACTTACAAGGATTCCTTGAGAGTCTTCCCATCTCTGATTCTCCGGAGGAACCTTACCGACCGTACGAATTCCCCTACCTTAGTTCAGACAAGGAAGAGTTCACCTATGGTTGGAAAGGGGCGACCGGAGGACCCCCGGTGCGGATAGCCATAAAGGATCTCTTCGTGGACGTACCCGTGAGTCAGAAGAGATGTAGAGCATGGAGAAAGTAAATCTATCGGGCTCTCCTTTGTCCACGGTGGCTCCAGCTTGACCAAATTTTCCTTCCTCGCCTCTCATCACCGCCGGCTTCTCCTCAACTCGCTGCCGGCTTCTGCTCTCCTCGACTCGACTTTGGCTTCCTTCTCTCTGCCTCAGGATCAGTCTGAGTCCACACAGATTATTCAGATTCAGTTCATCTCTAGCCCATCCAATCCTACGCAGAATCACTCCGTTCAATACAATCCCGGTCCGTCTAGTTTCACACAATCTGGACAACCTGGGCCATCCAGTTCTATTTCACATATCCCCTCTCAGAGCAGTTCCCTTCAGTTTAACCCTTACCAGTTCATCAGTAGTCTGCTTAATTTCAAACCAGATCAGGTCAGGTCTCCTCAGCTCCTATTGATTCCTTCTTGCCCTGATCACTTCACCTCAGCTCAGTCCAGTTTCATTTCCCCATTCAACTACATATGAATCTTTTCAGGGGAATACCAGTCAGATCAACAACATACACACTACCCTAGTTCAGTTTAATGTTGATCAACATGATTCAGTTCACCTCCAGTCCGCTCCTACTGATCCTACTCCTACTGATGCTCAGCTACACTCCACATTTCCCCCCCAGTTATATCATACTATCACAGCGGTCCTAACTCAACCTTCTGACAGTTCGGTTACAGCAATCACCCCAGTAGACAGTTACACTTCAATGACCTTAACAAATCCAGAAGACAGTTCCACCTCTCCACCAAGTGTTCTAGCCAGTCAAGCTGCCTTCTCAATCCCTCCAGCCAGTCAAGCTGCCTTCTCAGCTGTTCCAGCCAGTCAAGCCGCCTTCTCAGCTGTTCCAGCCAGTCAAGCTGCCTTCTCAGCTGTTCCAGCCAGTCAAGCTGCCTTCTCAGCTGTTCCAGCCAGTCAAGCCGCCTTCTTAGCTGTTCCAGCCAGTCAAGCTGCCTTCTTAGCTGTTCCAGCCAGTCAAGCCGCCTTCTCAGCTGTTCCAGCCAGTCAAGCTGCCTTCTTAGCTGTTCCAGCCAGTCAAGCCGCCTTCTCAGCTGTTCCAGCCAGTCAAGCCGCCTTCTCAGCTGTTCCAGCCAGTCAAGCCGCCTTCTTAGCTGTTCCAGCCAGTCAAGCCGCCTTCTCAGCTGTTCCAACCAGTCAAGCCGCCTTCTCAGCTGTTCCAGCCAGTCAAGCCGCCTTCTCAATCCCTCCAGCCAGTCAAGCCGCCTTCTCAGCTGTTCCAGCCAGTCAAGCCGCCTTCTCAATCCCTCCAGCCAGTCAAGCCGCCTTCTCAGCTGCTCCAGTCAGCCCAGCTGGCTTTGTAGCAGTCCCTGCACGCCGCTCTTCGCTAGGGGGTCCAACTCGCCCTTGACCACCAATGGCAGCTGTTTCTACACCGGGTGACCCGACTCCTGACCGTCACCGGTTTTCGCACCGGGTGGCCTGACTCTTGACCTGTCACCAGTTTCCGCACCGGTTGGGCCGACTCCTAACCCATCACCGGTTTTCGCACCAGGTGGCCCGACTCTTGACCTGTCATTGGTTTCCTCACTGGGTGGGCCGATTGCTGCACCAGCTGTCCAGACTCCAGGTCAGGAATGGCTACGATTGGATCCAGCCACCCGCAACCATGAGCATATTTTTACTGTTATTTATTTATTAAAGATTTGTCTGCGAGCCAGATGCAGCCATCAAAAGAGCCACATCCCAATCCCTGTTCTAGAACAATTGAGGCATAGGTTAGAGGGAGTCATTCATCTGTACATCATTCATATAGACCATAGAAACCTTGAGTGCCTTAGAGAGGCCAAAAGGCTCAATCCCCCCAGGCCAGATGGGCTCTTTTCTTCGCCACTTTCCATTTCACAAGAACATATAAACCTGTATCAAAAAATGTCATGGCTGATGCCCTAACCAGACAGTATGACTGCTGGGAATAGCCTGGACAACCAAGCCGCATACCAATCGTTTTATAATTCAACGAATCAACCCAGTCACATATCGTCTCCAGTTGCCCTCCAGGTATCGCGTTCCCCCCAATTTCATGTTTCCCTCTTAAAACCAGTATTTTATAGCCCCATGCATCCTCTGAGAATGGATCGACAGTCAGTCCCTCCTTTAAATGTGGATAAGAAAGTGACCAATTGTCATACGTGAACACACCACTGCACACAGTGTGAGCAGCACGAAACACTTCCTCTGCATTTAACTAAGTGAAGCAGGAACACAGCGGCGGGGAGCAGTGCGTGGGGATGGTACCGGTCTTGGGAATCGAACCCGGACTTTCTGGTCACAGGGCGAATGCCCTGACCACTAGGCTACCAGCAGAAGTTTTCTGCTAACATGATGCAGAAAATTCTGGTCAACACATGGTTGATTGGCATATTTTGTGGATTGGGAGGATGTGGAACAGAAAAAGAATCAGAAGACATTCTGGATCTTAACTTAATTAAGGAATTCCACGATTCATATCCTAATCTGCTTACGGCTTGCCGATGCGAGCGTCTGCCGACTCGCTGACCTTTCTTTTGGATTTCTCTTGTTTGCCCTGTGGACCTGTTTAGATTGCCTTGTGTTGGATATCCTGGTTTTTGGGCTTCACTGATACAATTCTTGTCTTTTGTCAAACTGTTTTTTTTTCTTATTAAACATCTTTGTGAATAATAAATATCACTGTCTAACAGGTATCCTTTTAAAAAGATGAATACGTTACAGCTAATATACAGAACACTATTGTTGGTTCTCTTATCTCAATTTTTTATGCTTGAAGGACAAAAAACTGCGGTGCTACTCAGTTTGTAAAGCATGTCACTGAGTTATTGGTCATTGATCCTCACTGTTTGACTTGCTGTTAAACTTTGACCATACGGTTTTAGTGTTGTCACTGCCTGAGCTATACTGCCCTCACTATATTAATGTGCTTCCCTTCTTTTCATGCCTTATTTCACATCTCATTGACAGGACACTTCAAAAGGCAGCATGGAGTCTGTGCTCTGTTGGTATTTATTCCTTTTTGTGGCAACAGGCATATGTCCTCTTGTTGGAGGTAAGCTTTTTGGTTTTGTCTTTGGAGTTAGATTAGGCTACATTCTTAAAAAGAGGTTCTTTAATTATATAGTTAAATAAAGACACATGGCAATTTGAAAGCTTAATTTTTTTCATAGTCAAAATGTTCTTATCAATCGTAAATGGACGAAAAAACAGTTTTGCTATTGTTGTCTGATCATAGTCTCACAACAACAAAAATATTTTATTGCTCCTTTATGCAAGTTTTTTCAGAATCAGAGTCAGAATCAGGGGAAATTGCTCAAATTTATAATCCTTTTTGAAAGTTTGTTGCCTTTTTGGGCTCTGACAACTCACAACACTGCTGGTTTTCGCAGGAGGCAGGCATCCTATTACTCTGGACAGAAGTATTGGGACACCTGACCATTACACCGACAGAGATTTTAGTGACACTGCATTCGTTTACATACACTTTAATATCGACTTGGCCCCACTTTGCAGCCTCTATAATGCTCTGGGCTTTGAGAGTAACTTGTTTTTTATAACAGACTAGATAAAAAATGAATTCTCTGCAGTGGCATATACCTTTGGTTCTATATTTGACTTGATTACAATTATGGTTAAGTTATAAAATGTTTTAACTGTAACTGTGTTAAAGGGAACATGGCTGTTAAAAAGATCCTTATATGATTTTGCAAAATAAATATTATCGTACTTTAGTTCATATAGCAGTTTTGATGAATTGTAGAAAACCATGAGATTAAAAATTGTATAAAAAATTTAATACATATATTAAATTTAATATATACATAAATGTGCAATGGTTGTTACTGATCCACATTAAGCCTTGCATAACTTTTCATACTACTGACGGGCAGTTATGATTTAAAGGTGGCTTGAGAGAGATGTTTCCAAGGTGTTTAACAAATATTTTAAGGTCAAAAGTATCCCTTTTAATTGAACTATAGTGAAAGTGTTTTAAAAAAGTCAGTAAAATACAAATGTTTAAAAATGGTATTTATTTAAAGTAACAAAACACACATTTCTCTGATCCTGCAAACATGTTCATGCGCTGCTCAAGTTCCAGCTTGTTAAGTGCTGTCAGAAAACTGAATTTAATGTAAGCAGAAGTAAATGTGATAGAGGGTTTACCTGAACCAGGAGAAATGACAATATACAGAACTCTTCTTGCACTTTTCTCTTTTAAAGGACTGTTATCATTTCATAAGCTGTATCCAGAATCTCTTTCTTCTGATATCATCTTGCTTGCACTTTACCACGAATCTGATTCTACTGGTGTGTTTTTGTGCAGGAGTTCCAGCTCCAAACCGCTGCTCAGACAGTAACCTGAACATCACCGACGGCACCTACACTCTTTCTAAGGATTATAACGAAGACAGTATCCTGAGATACCATTGCCCACTTGGTTATTTTCCATATCCTGTAAAAATGCGCCAGTGTGACAGAGGCAAATGGGATCCTCCACCAATCAAAAAAAAAAGTCCAGTGTGCAAAAGTAAACCTTAACATGCTCTCCTGCACAAATCAAACTTAAACATTTAAACATTAACGCAGCACAATGTTTCAGTGAGCAACTTTTTCCCATTGTATCTCCAATTTGTTAAGACATCACATGTCCTAACCCAAATGTTCTGGAGAATGGAGTCGTGGAGCCCTATCAGAAGCAGTACAACGTCAATGTCACGACCACTTACAGGTGTCACTCTGATTACACTTTGCGGGGGTCCTTCGAGCGTACCTGCCAGCTCAATGGCAAGTGGACTGGCAGCACACCAGTTTGTAGTCGTGACTGTAAGTAAAAAACCTCTTTGTCAATTTTACGTCAGTCTTAACGCATCACCATCTGTAAAACGGTGCTCTGTGAACCAGGCAGATGTTAAATAGTGCTGTTGTTGTAAAAGGAGCACGACTGAAAAGAAAGAAATCTAGAATAAATAAATAAATAATGACTTCATTCCATTTTAGCTTTGTAGGCCTCCACACCGCACTGAGATACGTTTTTGTTGTTGTTTTTTTCTATTATAGTAGAAGTTATATTTGTGATATAGGGTTCAGGCACAGTGCAGTCTATCTTTTAATGCAACTTTAAAGAATACTTCATATTCTAGAAATGTTCTTGTGTTTTGCCTTTTCTTAAAATCTTCACCTTGACTGAACAGTAATGAATTGCGGCGTAGTTTGCAAGCATGATCAGCCATAACATTAAAACCACCAAAATTATATTGTGTAGGTCACATTGTTGCCTCCAAAACAGCTCTGACCCATCAAAGCATGGATTCCACAAGACCTCTGAAGGTGTGCTGTCTTGTAAGTGAGGTGTGGCTGCTATTGATCAAATGAGTTTGTCCAGAATATCCCAAAAACGCTCTATTTTACGTAAAACCATTCCTGATCAATTCCTGATCAGTGTGGCAGGGTACATTATTGTGCTTAAAGAGCCCACTGCCATTAGGGAACACTGTTGTCAACAATGGTGTACTTGGTATACACAATTGTGAGGCACTGGCAAGCATTCTGGGCCACATCTTCTCCAGGTAAGCAATGAACACGTTTGGCTGCTCATGTGACATAAAAGAAAACGATATTCAGCAGACAAGGTCATCTTGTTTTCGTTGCTCAGTATTCCCCTTCCGATGCTCATGTGCCCATTTTAGGTTGTTTTAGTGCATGGGGTCAGCATGAGCACTCTGATCAGTCTGTGGCTAGGCAGTCCCACATGCAGCAAGCTGTGTGTTATGACACCTTTCTAGCCAGCATATACTTTTTCATCAATTGGTACTACAGTAGTTCTTCTGTGGAATTGGAAACAACCCAAGTTCAAGAAAAAGTTGTTGCAAGCCCATGACCCTTTTACCGCTTCACCAGTGGTTCTCCCTTGGACCGTTTTTGGTAAGACCCTATACCAGGAGACAATTTGGAGATGTTCTGGCCCAGTTATCTAGCCATCACATCACATTTTGCACCATTTTGGCCTTAATTTGATCATAATCACTGAGATCCTTATGCATACCCATTATTCCTCATTCAAATACATAATCTTAAAGAACTGACTGTTTACTTGCTGCCTAATACAACCCTCCTCATTGACATGCAATTGTGACAATTGATGTTATTTACTTGACCTGTTAGTGGGTTTAATGCTGCGGGTGATCAGTTTATATAGACATTGCAGACTACAGATGGCATGATTTTAACAGGGGTCTCATTTATAAAACTTTGCGTAGAACTCACACTAAAAGTGTCCGTGCGCTCAAAAGACGAAAATGACGTACGCAAAGAAAAAGTCAGACTTATAAAAACGTTCGCACGCACACCTGCAC
>JBBPDE010014205.1:0-11125 GCA_037974605.1 Nannopetersius ansorgii
GCAGAATGAGGTGTTTGTGGAGGAATTTAACAGACACTGGACTGGAATGGGTTCACACTCAGAGAGACGCTGATTTAAAATAAACTGCAGTGTCTCTTATTGTTTTCTGAGCTGAATCTTTGTCGGGTCTCGATGGTGCAGAACACTGTTCAGGCCAAACCTGCACTTCACCTGTAGCCACTCCTTAAACAACACACACACACACACACACACACACACCTCACTGCTACACAACAGACCGTGTGAAATTCTTCCTCTGTATTAAACCCATTCACCATGTGAATCTGTGAGCAGCCAGGATCACAGCACCCGGGGGCAGTGTGTGGGGACAGGACCTTCAAGGGAACCTCAGTGGTGCCACTAGCAGTCTTGAGATTCAAAAATTGTAAACACTTTGTTTGCTGAATGTAAGATAACAGATTGCAGGTGATGCTTTGGGCCAGAAAATAAAAATGAGATTTTGATGTGATATACCAGTACAGTTCTATCTGTTTTTAAGTAAAAATCTCTCTCATATCATAATCTTTTTATTTTTATTTTTTTGCCCAAAAAACAAACCGAATGCTTGTATTTTTCTGTAAAGGTTTTTGCACATTGGGCCATTAAATAAATTAGAAGCATGCTCTCGTTCTGGTTCTGCGTGAGGGAGGGCGTTGGTGTTTGTGTGCACGCATACGCGTGAGGGAACACGTCATGCCAGAGGTTGAAGGTCGAACGAGGCGGCAGTCAGGCACAAGGCAGAGAATAGAAGCCACTCCCCCAGGGTGTGTCCCAAATCCAGCCTCTGTCACCCGAGCTGCTTTTACATTAGCCTACATCTAGAGACTGTGAGACCCTTCAAATAGGTTTGGTTGCCTTTTGAGTTCTAACCAACGGCACTTCTGGAACTGAAGAGCTTCCTGGAATGTGGATAAAATCCTCAGTCTGTTATTGGCATAAACAACCCATAGATCTCTTAAGCTGTGTACGAAAAGTGCACTCATTCACTCGTACACTCATTCACTACATAGTGTTTGCTATATAAGGGGCTAACTAGTGAACAAGGTGACAGTTTGTTCATTTCAGACACTCAGGATGTTACATTTTTACTAACTGTTGCTTAAATAGTGTCGGATCTTGGCTATTTATCTCTGTCGCATAAACATATGTCTCATCTCTCTAGTTCAGGCACAGCCCGCACATGAGGTGGGATCTGGTGGACAGATAGATCCGTCCAGGGGACGCTACTGTCCTCTGCGGAGAGAGAGAGAAAGTGCAAGTGTGGCTGGATCTCTTTTGTCTGAAGCCCCACTTTCCACCCCGTCACGCCTCCCTCCGCCTCACTCCCCTTCTTGACTTTTGCGGGATAACAGTAGTGTGCAGTATGTCCGAAATGTGCACTTGTTCACTATGTAGGGCACAGAATGAGAAACCCGCAGTGCATGATGGTATATGTGTATTCCTGTAGTGTACAGTGTCTGAATGTCTCGAATTTGTAGTGCACTAACTAGTGGGTGAAACTGACGGTTGGAATTTTGGGCAACACTAGAAAGTGCTGATTCCCTACATAGTGCCCTACATAGTGAACAAGTGCACTTTTTGAACACAGCTTTAGTTTCCTCAATTTACTTTTGATCCTTGTGTTTTTTGTATCTCGTCTCCTCATCCTCAGGCCGCCTGTGCCTGTCCCTACAGGAAACTCTTGCCTCCACGCTGCCGGCTCAGGGCCACCCTCTTCTTCAGGCCGGCCCGTCCTCGAGCGAGCGACACGGCAGGCATGATAAAAAACACGGATCAATATTCAGCCGCATTGTCTGCTTTTCATTTCTGCCTCTAATCCCTGCACACAGGCCTCTGTTGACCTGAGGAATATTCATTCTTCAGACTGAAGGATCCAGTAAACACTGGATTATCGGGGTCATGAGGTCGTTCATATCCAGGATCCCATTGTGCTGCGTGCATTAGTGCTGCATGTGTGTAGAAAGAGGGAAAAGAAGATTGTAGGCTTTCACCAGGATGTGGCCAGATGGATATACTGGCCACATATTTTAAGCATTATATATATTATATATGAATATTATATATTGATGATGTTAAGCAGTTTCCTCCGGGACCGTCGCTTCCACACCCAAAACTGTTAGTGTGGAGTGTTACTGTTGAACGCTGTGGCCACTCAGTCAAAAGAGCATTTGTGAGGTTCGACTCCCCGTTCATTTTAAATGCGCTCAGCTGGGTCTTGGGGTCCAGGTCTTGGGGTCACGGTTTTCAGGTCCAGGTCAGAGGTACCAGTTTTGGGGTCCAGATCTAAGTTCCAGGTCCGAGGTCACAGTTTTAGGGTCCAGACCTGGGGTCCCAGTTTTGGGGTCCAGGTCTGTGGTCACATTTTTAGGGTCCAGGTCTGGGGTCCTATTTTTGGGGTCCAGGTCTGAGGTCCCTGTCTGCAATATGCAATAATTGTGACCATATGCAGAAGTTTGAACACTACAAAAACACACACAAAAAAAGTTTTTATATTTTCTAACATGTTAAACGAATGAACGGTAATTAGAAACCATTTGTCTGAGTTTAAGATATTGCAGATTGCAGGTGATGCTTTGAGCCGGAAAAAAATAATCGATTTTGATATAAGAGATATACTCGTACAGCCGTGTATCAGATTACTGCAAGGAACAAACTTTCCTATTGCATTTTTCCATAAAGGTTAGTTCACAGTTTTAATTTTTTGGCACATTGGGGGGGGGGACAAAACATGGCTTAACTTTGAGACGTGTTCTTTTCAATATCTTTATTTTTGTAGAAGTGTTTCTTTGCCTCTTTTAGGAACGATCAGCTAACATAAGATTTAAAGTAAAATAACATTACAGCAACGGTGAAACTAGGAAGATCAGATAAGATCTAAGATGAGTTCTTTCTCCAGGATATTTGTGTGCAGCACTGTGTCTGTGGATATTTCATGTATTAGTGTTAGTGTTTGGTGTGACTAACACTGTGCTCGTTGCAGAAACACTCGAGGGGACAGGACCTGTTTGATCAGATCATGTATCATCTGGACCTGGTGGAGGCCGATTACTTCGGGCTGCAGTTCATGGACCCCGAGCAGGTGATGGTGAGTGGCCTTTAATGAATCTGAGTGTTTGTGTGTGAGAGAACCACTCGATATCAACCGGAGCGTCGCATTAATTTCCTCACTGCTCTTGTACTAATAGTTCTCTCTTTCTCCCCCACTCTCCCAACACCCCCACCCCCATCCCCCTTCGACCTTGCAGCACTGGCTGGATGCAACCAAACCCATAAAGAAGCAGTTTAGATGTAAGTAGTCGGCACTTACTGGTGACCTTGTACCAGAGATGTTCATAAGTCATTTTTACCGAGTCTTAAATCTTTTAAGTGACAATGTTTACAAACAGCGACTCTAAATGTGGGATTTTTGAGCTGTAAATGTTTAGCTCTAAATGTTTAGTAGATATGCTAATTGGCCACTCCCTGCGATTACAATTGGCTGTTACTTAGCAGGGGCGGGGCTGTGTGCTGTGATATGCTCTCACCAACATGGAGGATTTGCCTTAAATGATCTTAAATCTAAATGTTAAATATGAAAAATATATCTCTCACTCTAAATGTGAAACTCCACAGTTAGATGGGGCTCGGTGACCCCTTTCCAACGACCCCTCAAAAACCGTTATTAGCTGAATTTGGAAAGAGTGCGAGATATAAATAAATTATTCCATGAAATGAACATTGTTTACGAGTTTTGACTCTTGAGTCACAGCACCGAGTCAAGTCTCGAGTCAGTGAGGGAAGTCTAAAGTCAAGTCACAAGTCTATTTGTCTGAGTCTCAGACTCGAGTCCCCATCTCTGCCTTGTGCTTGTTATCTGCTGGAGCTGATCCCAAAGACACGCCCACAGCAGGTGACTGGCTCCGATCCCGAAAAGGGAAACTCTTGACACGTAAAACACCAGGTTGCCTTTTCATCCTAATACTGCAATCAGTGTGATTCGAGACTGCCAACGCTTTTCCACAATAACAATCTTTGTTAATGGAAGACTGAGTGTTTAGTGATTGCCTCTTTCTCCCCTAACTGAGACACTTCTGATTAAAGGCCTGTTTGAGTCTCCGTCCGGGAAGTCGTGTTCAGCCTCTCTGTGCCCGGAGTTTTCTGGAACAACAGTGTGTTTTATGTTTAAACTAGGTTCTGTTTACACTTAAAAATGCACCCTACATTCAGATCTGCATTTAAAGGGGACATGTTACGCAAATTTCACTTTTTGCATTCTTTCGTGTTTCCATTTGTTTCTCTAATGCTGCTATAAACACTTGAAGCTAAAAAAAAATCAAACATCCCTCCGTTTTCTGTGAATCAGTTGAAAGATTTTGGTGTCGGGAATCATATGCTTCTGTAAGTCGTTTGGACGATTCCCTTATTCTGGTGTCAGGATGAGGAAATTTGCAGAGGAGAGTCAGCCATGAAGTGTTGTGTTCATCTCGCTCTGGGTCCAAATTCGGGGTCCAACATATAGGGCTGATAGCGCCTTTGTTTTCTGCCTTTTTCACATCTTTTCATTTTCCGGGCTGTACTATGTGGTCCACCTACAGAGAGACTAAAGGACGAAGTGAACCGGGAGCGCTTTGTGTTCATAATGAGTTAAACCGAACTGGTTCATGTCAGAGGGTCTGAGTTCGTTTGCTGTGTTCACATATGTGCAAAAAATGCTGACTAATGGATCTGAGTTTGCTTTAAAGAGTGAATCAGACCAAGTGTGAAAACACCATAAAGGGCTTATAGAATGTGTCGGGTCTGGCTGTCCGGATCCTGTGATTGGGCCGTGTGTGTAAACACAGTGCACCCAGCTTGACTACGTTCGCAGTCTAAAGTCAGTTTAATCAGTGTGTTTGAGATAAGCAACTACAAAACGGTAGTGGACTCGACCCTCCAGGTCCAGAGCCGCTGCATCACTATTAAAGCATTAAAAACACTCTACGCTTTCTCTGCTATGGCATCACCCCAGACAGATTTAAAAATGTAGAGACCGCACAGGGAAGTGAGATCAGGGCCGTATCTCCATGCATCGCTGCATCTGAAGAAGTCTGTGTGGCGTATCTGGATTGGATGTATCTGAATGATCATGTAATGATTGAATGTTGGTGTGTGTAAACAGGGCCTTTTAGTCCTGTGTTATACACACACATCCAGTTTAAATAGTAGCTCCACTATACAGGTGTATAGTTACAGCTGTTTTCAGCTGTGTTGAGGTCAGCTGCCACATTGAGGTGGGAGTATGTGTGACGGTGGTCTGAGTGTGTCAGTACTGCTGTTTAATTTCATTTCTTAACCCTTTATTAACGCATCATCACGCAGTGTGAACAGTGTGAAATTCTTTCTCTGTGTTTAACCCATTCGCCAAGTGAAGCAGGGGGCAGCCATCATGGTTCGAATTACGGGGGTAATGTTCCCTGATCAAGACCCAGGCCCCCCCAAACTGCTATTTTTATGTCTTTAGGGGGGATTATGAAGGGCCCCCTCAATTATGGAGGGGGTAATTCTCACATTTACTGCCCCGGGGAGCAGTGTGTGGGGACGGTACCTTGCTCACTGCAATGGTGAGTTGGGATTTGAACCGGCAACCCTCTGATTGCAGCTATGATGACCACTGTTGACAAATTCACAAATTCACTATTCGCACTGTGAATTCGCATCAGCCATCTGACTCAGAGTCTCGTGCTCCACCTCTGTCTCTTACCAGGCCATTAATGGGTATGGGTGGCCACACGTCTTTCTTTATCATCACTGACCTGAGCTTTAGAGTTGTGAAGTCTGCTGTGAGTTTTGTTCTGCATTTGTTTCTTTACATTTGTCCGACACACATTTTGAAGGCGACTCGACTGTTCTCTCTCTTGCTCTCTCAACATTCATTACAGAGGGGACTTGAACACAGACATGGATTTTTTTTTTTTGCTCTGCACATGATCAACCGATCATAGTTACATACATGTATGCTTTCGGAAATATGAACACGTGTGACGTTGGACCCCACACCCAATCACACTTTTGCCTGTGCGGCAGGTGGATCTACGAGGTGCTGGCGTTAACTGAGCAGAAGTGAGTGTCCGTGTTAGTAGAGCAGTGGGGACAAAGTACACAATGTCTGAAGCGTGTAAAATATTACCTCCTCTGTTTCTTTCCCTGGGTTTAATTACAACAGAGCTTGATTCCAGATGTGACTTTATAAAGTGCCTCAATATATTACATTAGATGTACCTGTTCAGTGTTATTTTTGATGGTAACATGCACTCCTACACCTTCCCGGGCCAAATCACACTTGTTTAGATAAGATTGGATGATCGTTATTTAGGAGAGGTCTGTTGGGTTTGGTTTTTGCTTCAGTTTTATGGAAGAAGTCGTGAGTGAGAATGAGGGTGAAAAGGCTGAGGCACATAGACTTTATTATCGTCTGCCCACAGACAGGCCATTACCGGAAAGTGGGATTTTCTCCCATTCTTCCTCACAAAAGGCTTCTAGTTATCTGTGATTCTTTGGTCGCCTTGCATGCACAACTCTTTTACGATCTACCCACAAATGTTCAATGATGTTTAAATCAGGGGACTGTGATGGCCATTCCAAAACCTTCAGCTTGTGTCTCTTGAGGTAGTCCTCGGTGGATTTCGAGGTGTGTTTAGTATCATTGTCCTGTTGTAGAAGCCATTCTCTTTTCAGCTTCAACTTTTTTACAGATGATGTGATGTTTGCTTTCAGAATTTGCCGGTATTTAGTGGAATCCATTCTTCCCCCCACACATGCAGTGTATCCTGTGCCATTAACTGCAACACAACCCCAATACAGGATAGATTAATATGAACAGGCAATTAATATGAACAGATTGGTGCCCGTGGACAGGCCTTTACCGGAAAAGCGCGCTGGCCGGTCTCTGAGTTTGCAGAAGACAGCCCAGCCGGCGCACGTTTCCGGTAATGTCCTGTCCGTGGGCACCAACCTGTTCGTATTAATTGCCCATGAATTCATTCCCAGAACTCACTGCTGCGTTTTCTTTCATATATATTCTGTCTTAGTAATTCACATACAGCTTTTTTTTTTTCGAACAATGGACTGTTCTGTACAGCACTCAGTGCTTCTGAGTCACGCTGGAAGTGTGAGTGGACTGGCGCTGGTCTCTATGACAACTTAGTATGACCTTGGTTGTTGGTGGGGGGGGTTCTTGCCTTTTTGTATCTTTTCTTGCCGTCAGTCTCTGTAGAAACGTGTCTTGCTGAAACGTGATATCGGGTGGAAAGTCATGTGTTGGAAATGTGAGGTGTAGCTTTGTCCAGATGTGGACTGTGTTAAATCTCAAACCATCAGTAATGTTCAAGCCTAATTTTCACAATTATACCTTTTCAAACTAGACACAATCAAAGAGTCTGTTCAAGACTTGTTCCACATTTTTTTTTATTAAGGGGGCATATTATGCAAAACTCTCCTTTAGTTATAAAAGGTCTATGGGCTACAAAACGTGTTCATGAAGTTCTTTACACAGGATCACTCTCACATAAAGAGATTCACCTGCTTTATTCTCCACAGTTTCAGGCCCTTTCAGAACCAGCCGTTTCAGGGCTCTGTCACTTTTATGCAAATAAGCTGTTGCTGGCCACTCCCACCCATCCCATGTTTACGCTGTGCGTTGAACACGCGTAAAAAAGGCAGAAAACAGAGGCGCTATATGTTGGACCCCGAGTCGGACCCAGAGCCAGATGAACACAACACTTCATGACTGACTCTCCTATGCCTGTAGCCAAAGTGCTCGGCGTCTTATGCTTCTCGTAAAACGAGCAGACAAACATGGAGGATCTTCAACTAATCTAGTGGTTGAGGCGGATCTATGCAAGTTCCTCATCCTGACATCAGAATAAGGGAGCACCATGTTTTGTAGTAAACATATTTTACTCTGTTCTGCTCTGACACAAGGCAACAATTGTACTGACAAGGTCGTCTGGTAGATATTTTTAATGAGGTACCACAAAGCTTTGGACTTTTTAATCAAAGATTGATTTGGAGAATCTTTAAATTATTGATTTATTCGCACTGGGTAACTTTTTTTCTGAAAGGTGCAACTTTTGATTTTTCTTAGTCAAGTTTTGTGCTGATTCAGAAAATCTGTTTTTTTCCATGGTACTAGAGAAATTAAATTCTTTGTGTATTTTATATCATTATAAGGTTGTTGTAATACTACTATTATTTTTATATTAGTCTCACTGATGCGTGAGTCTCACACTCAAAAGACCGTCAGCCGAGCCGCCGAGTTTAGTTTTTTCTAAAAGTGACGTTTCTAACTAAACCCTCGAAGCTCCATGAAAATAAACGTTACCACCGAAGTCAACGCCGAGATTGTAGAAGAAACACAACAGAATTTTTGTTGCCTGGTGTTATTATATGTTGTTATTTTACCTTTATGCCATGACGTAGCCATTGTTGTTGATATGGCATTAAACTTAAATCTTTTACTACCCAGTTATGCCAAATAATAAAGGATAGAATCACTGATACTGTTTTCGTAGACATTTTCTCATGGATTCTTTAAATGTTTTTGTGTAGAATAATTTGACCACAAATACATTTGCCTCGACTTCTACCAGACATGTCTTCCTCTCTTGCTCTCTTTCAGATGGGCCTCCATACAGGTTGTTTTTCAGGGTGAAGTTCTATTCCTCCGAACCCAACAATCTTCACGAAGAGTTCACCAGGTAAACCTTTGGTTTATTGTCTTTTGTTCTTTATTAGTGGTGTTCCGGTCTGATAATTGGAACCAGCATCATTCTGATGCAAGACAAAATGAATGAATCATGTATTATAAATGCTGGATTAAGCTTTGAGCACCACACTGTAAAGAGGGATGTGTTTTAAATGACTCCCGACTCCCTACCGGACATTTTGTTCACTGTTTATGTGTATAAATTTGAATTGTAACTAATATAGCACACTATAGGGACAGTAAGGCCAGGTCTGTGTTGGTATTTACTGGTGGTTGTGGGGTCAGTATTGGTTGCAGGCATAAAAAAGTGGTCTTATGCAACATCTAATAATTACAAAGGTCAAGATTTGTTTGTAATCATCAGAAACCACAACACACTTCTAGTTTTTCATGCTGATTTCAGATCTGCTCTTAGTTTTTTTCAGTCACATCCACTTTTTGAATGATGAGTAATATTAGATCTGCAATAGACTTGAATGCATTTTTTATTAAAGCCCAGCACCAATCAAGAACTGTTTCAATATTTTCAGTGTGAAGTCAGACAGGCCACACTGTGGCATAGACATAATGATCAGTGTCAGTCAGCTCCCACTGTTTCTTCAAAAACACTCAGCATGTGATTATTATATGATCATTATTCCAACTATCATGCAGTATAGAACTAGCTTCATCACAAACACTGTACCTGCAGGAAACACTAAACACTGATCTGAGATCAGCATGAAAAACACTACAGAACCCACAGAAACGTATACATGATGATTCTGACCTCCTGACCTGTGTTATCTTACCAGAAACAGTTGAGGAAATTCTGAATATTGGCTTTGTGGGGAGCTCTAGGTTCAGGTCCAGTTTTGAGTCTGTGGCTCTTTTTTTTTTTAAATTTTTTTATTTTAAAATATGAAATCGACAAAACAGTGACTTTGAAGAGCTCTACACCACCATACTCTACTGTACAGACTCACTGACCATAGTGCAGTGGACCGGAACACCAGCGCTTTGTGATTTGACATTTGAAATGCAATCTTGGATTTACTGTATTCTTCTTAGGTACCTGTTCGTGCTGCAGCTCAGACAAGACATTCTGTCTGGCAAGTAAGAAATCACATCCACACACAACAATGCACACAAAGACAGGCATTCACAAACTCTTATTCTGTGACTTTTTCCTCATTCCTTCTTCCGTCTGCCTCTCTGTGGTTGTAGCTGCGCACATTAAGGCTCAGTCCGTGATTTTAGGTTCTTTTCATGCCGTCCTTTAACGTGTAGAAGGTTTGACACGAGCTCTGTGGCGCCACCCTGGGAGGATTAGCCTTTAACTGAGCTTGCAGGTTCCCAGGTTGGGCTGAAAGTGTGATATAACTTGTATTCGTCACACTTGGTAGAGTTGTAATGATTAGAAATATTGGTGGTACGATTATAGTCTGAGAAATAATCACAGTTTCATGATTGTCATGGATTTTTTATGTGAATTGATTTCACAACTGTATTAACACAAATAAATCGCACAAACACATTTGAACTTCAGAAGCTATTTATTGCTGCTTTTCAAAATGAATTTGTAAAATTAAAGTCTGTAACCGTCTGTAAGCCTGTAAAAGTCTGTGAGCTGCACAGACTCAGGTTCCTGCTGCCTGAAAACGTTAAAGTAAAAACAATTTAATCTCTGGGTGAACAGATGTTTAAAGCTGTATTTTATCTGTCATGGAACAGAGAATTTGTAATTAAATTCAAGTAAACTTGCTCTGTAAACTCATCCAGCTCCTTTGATGAACTGCGTTTTAATGAGGTGAAGGAGAGGTCGTTGGAAAGGTGTCACTGAGCCCTATCTAACTGTGGAGTTTCACAGAGATTGGTGGTTGCACTGCCTAGAAAAGCCTCGAGCACATTCTGTGGTAAAGTACAGTAACCCCTCAGTTGTATGTGAATCAGCACTCCCTAACCACTAGACCACCAGCTGTCCATGTATCATATGGAACATGACCGTGAGTTTCATCGCTTCAGTGGTTTCCACAGTCGCCCAGTTCTCAACATGTTGGGCTACTCAGTTATTCCTGTGTGGGGCGAGATTCATTCTCTGAAAGGCCAGAGGGGAGCTGGGCTCTCGTTACTGAATAGATCAGGTATGAGGGGCATTCAGGTTAATTCAGGTAGAGCAAAGCCTTTTAGGGAACGGTCCTGCGGGGCTCGAGAATACCGTTCCCCTGAGATCAGGCTGAAGAGGCCTAAATGCTTTTCTTTTGTTTTAGTACACACACACACACACACACACACACACACACACACACACACACAGGGTCTCTCCTGCTGTCTATCTCCTGCTGTCTCTCTCTTTCTCTCTCTCTCTCTCTCTCTCTCTCACACACACTCACACACACACTCACACACACACACACTCTCACA
>JBBPDE010014213.1:0-11125 GCA_037974605.1 Nannopetersius ansorgii
ATAAGAGTCTCGCGTTAACGCGGTGCATTAACGCCGTTAACGGCCCAGCTCTAATGTATATATATATATCTATATATATTATTTCTTTGTGTCAAATCAATCATCCCACTGTATCAGTAAGTGAAGCACCGTTTCATCTATACTCTGAGTCTATTTCATTTTGATCATTTCAAATTATATTATGGGGTGTCAATACTCTAGAATATACTTGATCTGAAATCCTACCTACTTAAATAAATTCTCTGGCATGTTTCAATTGAATGTCTGTCTGCTGCATTGTACTAAAATGTCTATTTCTAACAGTAACTGTGAGGAGTTTGAAGCATGTGCCCACTGACGGGGGAGTTATCGGGGGAGTTGTGACCCAACTTTTCAGTTAATTTCTGAACAGGGGAACATACTAAAGTGACGTGGTCATTGACTGGACAACACAAATGCTGCTGTTTAGGTGAAAACACACTGGAGAATTCAGCTGATATTGGTTATGGTGACCTCATTTTCACTTGATTCTTTCACATGTGTGTGTGTTTGTGTGTTCCACCTGAAATGGAGCTTTGCCAGTCAGGCACTGAAAGATGATGGTGCCCACACTCCACAGGTCAGCTTTGGCATCGTAATTCTGAGACATGATCACTTCAGGAGCCTGCCAACAATAATCAGTCTGTGAGTGAGAGTCCTGTGTGAATATGGGTAGATATATAACATTCTATAACCTCACTGTCTGATTAAGGGTGGGTGTTACTTTCACTTATAAGTTCCTAGGAAGATAGAGATGACTCACCATGTACATGGGAGAGCCACAGAGCGTGGCAGCCATGGTGTTACCTTGCAGGTACCGCGCAAAACCAAAATCAGCTACACACAGAGAGAGAGAGAGAGAGAGAGAGAGAGAGAGAGAGAGAGAGAGAAACAGACAGTGGGAGTAATACTAATATCATTACTGACAGATTCATAGACTGCTTCACTCTATTGTTTAGACAAATCATATAGATAAGTCTTTAAACATCCAACCTCATATGTTTCTGTACCAAAAACAATCATTTTCAAACCTCTCTTTATGCCTTAGGATTAAACAGGCTATGTGTGACTGACATATGTAAATTACCTCTGTTCTATTGGCTGCCCTGTACAGTGCCTCATTCAAAACCAGAATGGGCTCAAACACTGCTAATAAGTTTAAAGTGAAAGAGTGGGACTGTGTTCTTACCTTTGAACAATAGCATTTTTCTTATGGAATCTCACCTAGTTTGAAACAGATGTTGTTAGGGTTGGCTTTGCGTCCCGCACTGTAGGACAGTAGGATGTTCTGGGGCTTCAGGTCTCTGTGGATGATGCCT
Organism: Nannopetersius ansorgii; assembly: GCA_037974605.1. NCBI lineage: Eukaryota > Metazoa > Chordata > Actinopteri > Characiformes > Alestidae > Nannopetersius > Nannopetersius ansorgii. The sequence goes on from JBBPDE010014213.1 coordinate 1,338, forward strand.
TTGCTCCTCAGCACACTCATGGCTGCTGCTATCTGCTGCAGGAAGCTCCGGATGGTGTCCTCACTCAGAGAGCCTTTGGCTGGGTGAACACAGCAGAGAAAGACTTTCACTGAGAGACCCACATCCTACACACTGCTAATATATTTCACTAAGAAATGATCACATGCTGACTTTACAGGTAAAACCATTTTTATGAAGGGTTTAGGAATAGTTTAGTAATGAATACCTTAAAATAGTTAGTAATATGTTACAACTAGGGCTGTCATCAGATTAAAAATATTTATTCGCGATTAATCTCACGTTTGCCATTGTTAACTTGCAATTATACGCACCTTTTAAGTCTGTCTTAAACATACTGTTTTTAATACTCTTATCGGCATAAGCATAGACAAATATGAAGAATATGAACAAAAGGGGGGGTAGCTTGTGTTAGTAGCAGTAGGGATTTATTATGTGTTAAATATGTGTTTTAGTTGTCCTGTAGTTAGAGTCCTTCTCACCAGTAACTCTCCTTTAGAAAGTTAGCTGGAGGGTGAATGTAAAAATGCGGCAACTTTCCCAGCCCTAGTTATAACACATCATTAAATAGGAGAGAAGTGACCTGTTACTGTTAAATCTCAGATCACGCTGTTTACATTATTTTTTCCGTTAGTCAGCATTAGTCCTGTCAAATTCATCACATGTTCATATTCTTCACATGGAGCAGCTCACTGTTACCTTTTTATGTACGTTATTACTGTCCAAATGTGCCTAATTAATAACCAAACACATGTGAAACATTCAAAAATCCTGAATAAAGAAAGTATTTTTGTAAAGTGGTACACAGGTTTCATCTACTGTTTTCTGTCATTGCACTCATCAGAAAATAGTATGACACTTAGTAAAGACTATTTTGGGTTAGTAAAGAAGTATCCACATCACCCCTCATCAAAATTCAGTTCTATGTTCAGTTCGTATGATAACTGAATAGTCAGTATAACTCAATGGTGTTCAATTTTGTTCCAGAGTTCTGCAAAGTGATTAATACACTTAATAAATCTGGAAACTACGAGTAGAGTTGAAACACATTTGTTTGAAAACGAGCCACTGGATTGAGGCCCTGTATGACAAAAGCTGAACCCCTGATATAACTTTTGGGTATTTTGTAATCACATGTGATTTGTGGAATTAAAGTTCAGCTACTTCAAGTTAAACATTGTTGATAAAGATGTTCAACTGCACAAACAGCATCAACAGAAATAGAACACTCATCAATAGAAAAAGACACTGTGGAGCAAGTAGAGGGGTGTAAAGCACTCCAGGTATTGGAGTGGAGTTCTATGGCGAGAAGGAGCTCCTTCCAGCACGTTTGGGATGAGCTGGAGCGGCGTTTGTGATCCAGAACTAAGCATCAGTGCCAGCAGCTGACCTCACTAATGCTCTCAAGGCTGTGATCAAACCCTCACCTTATGTTTCATGTAGTGCAAAGACTTCCCAGTTGAGCAGAGGACATGCTCAGGACAAAAGAAGACACTTTGGACATCGAGTGTGTGTTTTCCTTTGTCTCTCAGGTAGTTTAGGTCTGTTAAGCATTTTGTAAACTTAATCTAAAATGTTAAAATGTTTGTGAGTGAGACTTTTGGCCACTTGCAGTGTGTGTTTAACACTCATCCCCATAAGCCGACACAGTGATGGAGTATTTTTAGCCCTGTTTTTTTCCAGCACAGGAAAGGAGAGATTGACAGGTGGATGAGGTCAGGGTGTGTTTCACTGGCTTGGCACACTGCCACCTCAGCAAAAGGCTGGTGTGTGTGCGTGTGTGTGCACGCAGGGGGAGGGGGACAGCAAAGGGCAAAAACAGTTCTCTGGACGACTCTATTAAAGACTGCTAAACCAGGTCAGGCCGAGGGGAGGGAAATGGGGGGCCGATAAAATATTGTGCAGTGCTTATGTGAGTCTGTATGGGGTGTGTAACAGTGAGCCTGCCGTGTTTAAGTGTTTATGTTTGCATACGTGTGTACGCATGTAGGTGTAGTTGACACCATTTTCTATGAAGCTCTATTTTTGGAAAGGCATTTGTGAGCGAGGGTTATTCTCAGAGGGCCTGAGTTTGTTTTCTGAGAGAGAGGAGGGGCAGGGGGAACAGAGAAAGAGGGAGAGTTGTTTGTAAGGTGGTTGCACGTGCAACGTATACGGGGAAGTTTTATTTTTTCACAGGTCTACAGAGTTCACATAGAGTTTAGACGGGTTTCTGTTTGCACAGAGGAGACGATACAGACTTTGGCCTTAAAATGTGCAAACAATGCATTTGGGTCATGTTCTGGAGTGACTCCTCTTATTAAGAATCACTCTAATCATCAGACATTAGTGAGGTTATTGACATTATTAAAATTTCCCTTGTGTTTTAATTCACTTGAGTTTAAATCATATGAGTACTTCTGGATGACCCTCTGTTGTCAGCACTGTGCCATAAAGTGTCAGTAAACACTGGTATGTAACTATACAGCGACACTTTTTGTTGCTGTATGTTGTTATGTTCTCCTGTAAAATGGATTTGAAACAAAATAATATCAGCTTTAGCTTTAAGCTGTTTAAAGGAATGCTTCAGTAAATCATATTTACACATTTTTTATATTTATATCAAATGTAGTGAAACAGCCAAGATATGTTTTGAGTCCAATGATTGCATCGTTTGTTTAGAACAGGAGCTATAAGGCTAAAAAGCTAACAAACACTATAAGTCAAATGTCCAAAAGTCTCAATCCACTTAGACCATGCCCAGCTCTTCATTAATGTGGAGCAGACTTGTGGATGTGGTTAAGGACACAATATGACTGACTCTGAGCTGTAAAAATGAACAAAACTTCAGCAGTTTCAGACCACTCCAGGGCTTATATTCAACAAGCAAGTGTAAATATGACATACTGGGTCCTAAACCACATTCACAAGACTTCTCCGCATAAATGAAGAGCTGGATGAGTTTATGTGAATTATGTGAAAAGTTTCAGAGATCTACAAAAAGGATCTTGGTGACAACTGACTCTTGGCATCTGCTAGTAACATTTGCCTTGTAACTTAAAAAATGTACACACCCTATTTTTTAATGGACCACGATGATGATCTGAACAATTTAGCACTTCATAGTCTGTCCCTTAAGTTTTTTTCTGAATGGTGCCTCATTAGAGAATCAGTTAAATGTAAAGGTCATGTAAAGTTCCAGCAGTGATCTAAGTTGGTTAGTAATTTAATAGAGGACAGATCACTTACAGTGCAGATACTCAGCTAGATCTCCACCATTGCAGTACTGAGAAAGGAAGAAAAACAAACATGACTTTGTTACAGAAGGAACTAGGGCATGATGAATGATTTTAGCACAGAAGCTCTAATAGGCAGCATTGTTTTGATTGCTTTACTGTTGGTTATATTGTAGATACGTGTGAACCGAACATAGGCTTCAGGCATATTCTACAGAAACATGTAAATAAGGATTTTTAAAAACTATTATTCACCTGTGTATACATTGTCTGTGAGAGCATACATTTAAGAACTGATGTTGCATGCAATGTAATATGTTTAAAATGCACTTACTTCCATTACGAGGTAGACGCATCCAGAAATTTCCTGTTGACAAAGCAGGGTACATGATATTAGACAACGATATCCTCCACAACAGAGCTGATTTTGATCAAATATACATTTCAGTATGCTGATGTATGTTGTCATTTTGTAGACATTATACACTAATATATTCAATGTAAATATTTCCTATAGTCACATTTGTAAATTCTGTGTATTTTTTAAATAGCTAAGAAATAGCACCAAAAGAACCTAAAATATTTAACCCTTAGAACTGCTTAAATTTCCTCCAGTTTTATTATACTGTTCATGTGAAGATCATGATATTTGGTCTGAAGCCACCACAGAGGTTTGACCGTGTTATTACGCAATAGAAGTCATAGAGGCCAGGCTTTAGCAGGGCTGTGCCGCTGCCTTTGGCCACAGTCCAGCCAGGCAAGGCTGCTTTCCACTGACACGGCAGGAACAGGAGACGCCAAACTGTCCAGCTGACTGCAGACAACACACTCTCGCATGGGTGGGGAGACAGTTAGATTTAACACAGCCGTCAAAATACTGGATAATTATAAAGAGTTATTTTTGGATAACGTGGCTTTTGAAAATACAAATTTCAAAAGAACCACGGTATTAAATTGATTTAAACTATTAGGCAGTGTTTAAGGCAGTACTGGCTGTACCCTTTCATGATGTATTTTGGCCTTTGAGCAAGCTCATGTTGTTTCCAAGCAGTGCTAAACTTTGCCCTTGGACCTACTAGGGCTTTTAGATAGTTGTTTAGTTTTTGTATAGTTGGAATATACTTTTCTCTGTATATTTTTATTACCTTAGTTTAGCATTTCTCTTTAATTTATTTCCTAATATTATTGCAGTCTTATAGGTTGACTCAGGCCCTCATTTCACTGCCTGTTATACTTGTGTGACAAATAAAGAATCTTAAATCTGACTCCACTAGCTCCCACAGATAACACTCACAGCATCCGTGAGAACAACTTAAAACAACAAAATAAGTTGTTAACCAGCAAGCACAGATGGGCTTCCCAGTGTGTGTGTTCACGCATGTTTGTGGCCCATAAAGTAAAGGGATATTCACTAAACCAGCCAGTACAATATATGACTCAAACCAAGACACAGAAACCTTTGGTTCCCATAGATTTTGTTGACAAAGGTCTTGTTTGGTTTACTTTAGCTATTGTTAGGCGTGGGCCAGGCCACCTGGTGTATATAACACTGCGGTCAGGCAGGTCTAGCCTGGCGTCTGTCTGCTGCGAGAGTCCATTTACTCATTCTGACCAGCCCAGACACAACCACACACAGCCAACACACTAATAACGACCTTTCTTGTTTGTGAATGCTACTGGCATTATTCAGGGGGGATCTGTGCCAGCATGTTCCTACTGGTAGTGGTGTATAATATCTCATATTATGTTCAGGTTCTCCAGGGGTGGGAAAGGAGCGAGAGGTCTGTCTGCCATGAATGATTTGGGGACGGTGTATAAAAGTACTAGTCAATCATGCTTTAGTTATGCAATGGGGTTGAGAAACGGCCAACACTCTAATGGTCAGAATGTTCATCACAAAAGTACATGTAAATGTAATTAAATTATGTAATTAGGAAATTACACATTCATAATTAAGTGATGCCAATTATTCGTATGGCAAAATTGCAACAATAATACTACTCCTCTATGACTCCTGTATAATAGTAGACCTGAAATGCCACCTGAGACGCGTCGCTATCTGCCATCTGTTGTAAAATTACTATGCATCCTGTTCTCTATTCACACCAGCCTAGTGAACATTAAAGCCTTGTATGCAAATGATACAGTGGATCAGTAGAGACCTGTTTTCTGCCTATGGGTGAAATGAATCACAAACAGGCCACAGGTGTCAGACGTTACCCATTTGGCAAGTTCTTAGGGCATCTTACAATGGCTTATTGTAACTTTCCAAAGGTGCTGGGCAAGAGCGACTGAAATTAGCATAAGTGTTACTCATTAGTATAAGCTCTAGCAAGGCATCTGGTATTAAAACTAGGACCAAACCCAAGTCTACTGAAATATTCAAAGTCAAAGTTCTTGTCTATGAAGCAATTCATGCTTGAATTGTGGCACTGTATTTTCATGGATTGAATATGTATATTAAACTGCTGCTGATCATTTGCAGACATAAACCAGGCAGATTAAGTGGACAGTACAGCTCTGGTGTGCTGCAAAAAGAAGAGGAAAACTCACTCTGAATTCCTGCATTTACTGAGAACTAGCATAAAACTGTTTTTTCTTTTTTGCTTTTTGACAGGGTATGATAAGGTGTATAACTCATCTGGCAGTAATAGGGTAAAAAGCAGATGTTGATTTAAGTTTAGTTTTACAGGTATGAAGAACAGATGTGGACTACTTAAACACTGAATAAGATCGACTGCTAAAAGTCATAAATGTAAAGTGTGTTTCCACCAACAGCGAACTGAACTAGGGTTCGTATGGAAACGGACCACGACTTTTGGAGGACCACGGTTCATTTGTTCCTCAATAAGGGCGGAGTGTTCACACCTGATGGAACCGGTCCACATCAGACCCACAATGTAGGCATGGAAGTGCCTTCATTTTACAAAAAAATATTTATATTACCCAGTTTTTTGAAAACAGAGAATATGTTTGTAAACACCACACACATATATTTTTTTAATTTCACTGCTTTTCTGATTCCACAAAAAACAACACTGTATTATATATCCACTTTCTGAGCCAACAGACGTGCAGTCTTGGAAACTACCACTTAAACTTAAAATAAATGACGAGGCGTAAGCCAGGCATGGGGATTATTTAAATAACATTACTGTCAAAATAAAACTTCATATCCCTATGAAGACATGTGTACTGGAGAAGCCACAAACCTTAACTGATACTGGAGAATAGTGCCATTTAATGTTTCTCATGTCATTTTATGAAACTTATGTAAAAAAAAAAAAATTTAAAAGGCCAATAACGGAGATACAACAGCAACAGTATATATGAGTTTTAAAGTAACAGTAATAATCCAGCCGTTTTTTTCCAAGGGGAAATGTCTCAACTTATGCTAGACTTGAGGAACCTGGGCTGTTACGTCATCTGTTGAAGCCACAAACGAACCAATCAGAGGCGCCGGTTAGAGCTAAACGTCAACAAAGAGCCATGTGAGTGCCTCAGCAGGTCAGAACTTCTAAAACATCCTGGTCATCCTCTTTCACATGTTCCAGCCTCTGCGCAACCACTAGCAATCACTATGACTATTTTCATACTCTGTAGATGGTAGCTGACATACCTGGAAGTCCAGTAAACCGACGATATTCTCGTGTTTCAGCTCCTGCCATGAAGAGAAACAGAAAAAAACATTAGAAGTTTTGAACATTGAAGCCAGTCAACGTGCTAGGAGATCACTCGCACGTGCCTACCTTTAATATTTTGATCTCTTTCCCCAGGAGCGACTGCGATTTCGCCAGATTCTTCTTGTTTATGCACTTCACGGCAACTTCGAGATCACGTTTCTGTTCAGTGAGGGGGCAAAATTAGCTTCATATCAACGTCATATCAAACCCCATGAGAAAAAAGGATTAGACGATTGCAACATGCTTTAAGTGTTGTGCCACATGCTGCAAGCAGGGCTCAACCTGGCTACCTATTTTGCCAGCGTCTCGGTACAGTTGCCGTCCCACCTTAAATTTTCCAGCGGTCAGACGGGGGCGCGCGGCGGGCATTGCAGTTTGAACTGCAGTGAGATTTAAAATGCTACTGAAAAGTTATACGATGGCGAATAATTTAGCTCTCTTCAGTATCGCATGCTCTGATGAGACTGCCTGTGACTCAGTAATGATCATGGAACAGACATAAAATAAAGTTTTTGGGACAGTGAGATGGTGTACCTCTTTATGTCTCCCTCTGAAGACCACCGCAAAGGCTCCGTGTCCTATCAGGTCCTTTCGGTGGAACTCGAATTTGCCAACGGTCTCCATGTGTGGAAAAACGTTAAAACTACCCAAATAAGATCCGACAGGGAAGTCAAGACGCTGAGGTTTCGTCGCGAAGTCGTTTTGCTCTTCTGGGCTGTTTTTCACCCAAACAGCAAGCTGCTGCACTCATCATCGCCCAGCCGAGAGCCTGGATACCAGAACAGCTCACCGCAGAACAGACAGGGCACAGGAGCCTAGACACATCCTCAAACACTTTCAACAGTGAAGCCTCCAGTCGAAGCAAACGTAGCGCACAGACCCAAAAAGCTCTTAACTGCAGAGCAAGAATCAATCCGCAAAATAACCGAGGATTTACAGATGCTATTACTGTCTTTTCTGACCCCTTTCGATGTCAAATGAATACTAAATCTCCAGCGAGTTGAATCAAACCTATCCTTGATGAATACAATTATGAATAACAAGCCTGTCCCCACGAATACAACCCGATATACAAGAGTACGGAGCTGTAGAGAGTATCAAGGTGTTATTTAACACCAACTCTGAGCAGTATTCATCTTATAAACACAAAGTAAAAGTTTCAAACTACGCATAATATACTAAAAGGGCGAAACTTCCGCTAGTTATTGTGCATATCGTCGCGTAAAGTACGTAATGCTGTGATAATGGTGTAGACGTAGTCCTCTCCCTGCAGGAGCCGGTTTGTTTTGCTTCGCCTCCCAACCCTAAGCAAAGCTCTCATCCGGTGCGCATGCGCACACGCAATGTTTCATCACCATAGCAACACGTCTCCGCCTCTTACAACGTCAGAAATAAAAAAAATAATAACAGAACTCACAAAATAGAAACTATCTGCCCATAATCTCTTTATAACCGTTATATTCTGTACACAGCAGTACAGCAAACCTCTATTACAACATACAAAGTATGGACCAACATGCACTAAATGGACCTGACCATCCGCCACCAGGTTACTGACATTGTATTATTGCCCCCGTCTGCAGCGATGACAGCTTCCACTCTTCTTGGAAAGTTGAGTGTTCCTGAGGCAATTTTTGCCCTTTCATTTTGTATTTATGAGGTCAGGCGCTGATGTTGGACGAGAACACCTGACACGTGATCTCCGTTCTAGTTCGTCCCAAAAGTTCTTCCACATCAAACTCATCCAGTCTTGCTGAAATAGAAAAGGATCATCCCCAAACTGTTCACAAAGATGCAAGCATGACATTGTCCAAAATGCTTTGGTATGCTGAAGCTTTAAGCTAGCCCTTCTCTAGAAGTAAGGAGTCTAGGCCAACCCCTAAAAAACAGGCTTGTCCCAATATTTTTGTCCACATAGTGTAGATAAACCTTTCAAACCTGTATAATATCTCACTTGAAATATACTGCGATATAATCTCATTTAATTTCAGAACTGCAGGTATTATTTGTAATATTGATATATACGTAGTAGGCTTGTCACATACTGAAATTTCAAACTCAATACCAATACTAAGGATGGTACTTGATACTATTTCCGAAACTACAGGGGGAGAAAAAACACAGGAACTTTTTAATAAAAATTTTTTAAGTGTGCTCAGGGGCCATTTCTCTGCAGAGGAGCACTGAGGGTCCCTAAAAAATTTTGCGGCGCTAGGTTTGAGTAGATAAACAAACTGTTCCGTTTTCTTTGTTTATACAAAATTGTACAGCGTCTTTGGGTATTTTGAGAAGCACTTAATAAATGTATTATTATTATTATTATTATTATTATTATTATTAGCCGACTCCGAACTTGGCAGAGCATTTAAAGGTGCACAACGCTTTTTTCCCTTCGTAGAGATCAATGGGGGAAGGTTTTGGGTGAATAACTCCAGATCGGGGGACAAACTAGGTTGTAAAGGTCTCACGGAGATCTACCGGCATGTTACAGCTCGGAAAGTCAGTATTTCAATAGGACTGGGGGAGCTGAGGTACCGTGTACAATTTTAGGTTGTTCCCCTCATAGACATATATAGACCTATATATGTCTATGGTTCCCCTACCACGTTACGGGCTGTCATGTAAACATTAGGTCCTCCAGGTAGCCGGGGGAGAGGCCGCCCGCTGCAATGCCTGTTGAAAATTGTTGTAGTCTGCCTCCGATTTCCGTGAAACGGGAGATGCAAAATTGTTGTGTTAACAGCCTTACAGAAGGCTCTCTGACTAGAGAGCGGTAGCATGGTGGGATGGAGGCAGTTAACCTGCCCGCTGAGTGGCCCCCAGACCAGTGTATCAGTGTAAGAGTTTGACCAGTGTAATCACTCCCAGGGCT
>JBBPDE010014231.1:0-10000 GCA_037974605.1 Nannopetersius ansorgii
GTTGTTGCTTTTATGTCCTTGTTGTTGTGTTCACCTTCCTATTACTGTATCAGTAATTTCCTTACAACTTTATCTTCACTCTTAACTTATCTGATTGTGTCCTTGAGGCTTTGTATGATATAAGAATAATACAGATAATAATACATATGATATAAATAAATAAACAATAAAAAAAAAGTTCTGTGACAAGAATGAGGCTCTGGGGCCACAATAAAGGAGGTGAAAATGGCGAAAGGCATATAAGACCCCAGCACTGGGCTGTGGAACTGCGTTCTTTGTTTTGAAGTAGTGCCATATAATACCTCTGTGATGAGTTAAAATGAGTGACATTTGTGATCCAGAGCTAATCATCCAAATTTAGGGCCTGAGCTCACTCATGCTCACTCACTGTGGCTGTTTTCAATCAATTCCACACAGCATTGTTATAACATTTAGTGTAAAACCTTCTTAGAAGCGTAGAGTCTGTTACTGCAGCAAATCAGAGACAAACTAACCACAACCCCATCAATACGTTTACGTTTACGGCATTTAACGGACACTCTTATCCAGGGCGAAGTACTTCAGTGCTCGAGTCGTCCACATCTGTTTCTCAAACCGGTAAAGCTACACTAAGATCAACGTCTGCTTTTAACCAAGTTACTGCCAGGTAAGTTACACACCTGTCAAAAGTACAAGGTCAGAGGGTCATACACAAATAAGGAAAAACAGTTGTTTTTCTTAAACATACAGAAAAATCTCATACTCAGTTATCATGATTCCAGAAGAAACGCTGGATAAGCAGTCCTCAGACTTATCCGTGAATTTGCTTCCGAAGCAAATCCTGTCCAAAAGTTTCGAAGAAGGATCTGAATAGTTTTACACATATGATGTATGCTTGCAGCCAACAAGGTCTCAGCATATCTGGAACTTAAAGATTTGATTTCTTTGTTACTTTAGATTCAGTGTAGTTTTATATGTGTTACTTTCTAGTCACTTCATAGTCTTCACTATATTCTAAAATGTGAAACAGCTACTAATGACTACATGTGTCTGAGCCTGTGACGGGTGTTGCAGGTGAACACAGTGTAAATAACCCCCTACAGAGTGCAGTTACTACCACAATACAGCCCCAGTTATGACTGTACTGTAAGCAAAGGGAGGAACAAAGGAAGAACTGTCTGGAAAAGGGTTTCAATGGCCGTCAATAGCAGGTGCACTGATAGCTGACCTCAGATAAGGAGTGATGAATTGTTGTATAGTGAGCACTCTGTTGTGCGAAACAGTAAGAATGCTACTACTGCGTGCCAGTAACCATTGTGGAATGTCTAAGACTATAATTCCAGCTATTAAAGCCAAAAGTTATACAAAATGTGTATTCTTTGTGTACAAAAAACCTATTCATTGTACAGGTGGCTATACAATGTTCTTTGTCTGTTTATACAGATAGCAGTATGTTGTACAGTGTCTGAAACACATATTGGAGATGACTTAACAGCTCCACGCTGTTTGAGGTAAGTGTGGGATGCTTTAGGTCAGTAGGTTTCATGAAGCTTTCATAATGCTGTGATACAAAAATAAAGACAGCTGGACTGGGAATTCCTACCTGGAAAGTCGTAAAGGTGTTCTCAACTCCGAGAAAGCACCATCTTTTTGTTTTCAGTGCAAATGTAGACGTCTTTTTTGTGGATTTGTTAACATATCACACATTGTTGGTTAAGTCTGTTGCAACGGCCGTTAATGGGGCAGCTGGTGGCCTAGTGGTTAGGGCATTCGCCCTGCGACCAGAAAGTCCAGGTTCGATCCCCAAGACCGCTAGGCACCGCTGAGCAAGGTACCGTCCCCACACACTGCTCCCCGGGCGCCGTGTTCATGGCTGCCCCCTGCTTCACTTGGTGAATGGGTTAAATGCAGAGTTTGAATTTTGTGCTGTTCACACTGTGCAGTGGTGTGTTCACGTATGACAAATGGTCACTTTCACGTTAGGTTCACTAGTTTGAGAAGGCAAATACCTCATGGAAAAGTTATCACTCATATTGATCATGTTTAGTCATGCATGAACAGCATGCAGTGTGAAATTCCTTCTCCGTATTTCACATTGCTGCCAGCTGCCAGGGAGCAGTGTGTGGGGACGGTGCCTTGCTCAAGGGTACCTCAGTGGTGCCCCTGGCAGTCCTGGGATTCAATCCCACAACCTTCTGATCGCAGGAACATCTCCCTAACCACTAGGACACCAGCTACCCGTGCTAGCCTGATGCTAACAATCCTAGATAACTTTGTAGCTCAAATGTGTAACCGTCCAAAGCAACATAATAAAGTTCCATTTCCAATTTATGCTGCATTCGTTCCCATCTCTTTATTAGCCTCATAGTTCCAATGCAGATCTAAAGAAGCAAACTTTTGAGGTATGGGATACATTGTGCACGTTCACTTTTTCACTGAACTGCCCCTTTAAGGAATTCAGGGTTTAGTTATATTGTAGCAAAGCTGCTGGCATGCTTGACTAAAGGTGGATTAAATGAAGCCAGTGCCTTGGCCTAAGAGCTTTAACTCGTCTGTTTGTTTGTGTTCTGACCCCACTCAGAATGTACGAGCTACTTTACTGTCCCTGCAGGACTGCTCATCATTTTTCTTTCTCTGTAATTTCCGTTGACCCAAGTATGTGGTGGAGGTCCCATAGCGATGGTCCTTGTCCTCCCCCACCCTCTGTTGCATTTCACAGTGGTCTGCACATTCCTCCGCTCTTCTCCTTCGTCTTGGTTTTTTTAGGATCTCTCTATCTCTTCCTCTCTCTCCGTATCATTCTTGTCTCCTTGGCCCCACCAGTTTATCAGAGACTGGGAGAAAGATAGAGATAGAGAGGATGAGAAGGGGGCAAGTGAGAGAGACAGAGAGAGAGAGAGAGAGAGAGAGAGAGAGAGAGAAATAGAGAGAGAGAGAGATAGAGAAGGTGTGTGTGTGTGTGTGTGTGTGTGAGAGAGAGAGAGAGTGGGGAGAAAGAGGGAGAAACAGAGAGAATGAGAGAGAGAAAGAGAGAAGAGAGAGACAGAGACAGAGACAGAGACAGAGACAGAGAGGGGGGAGTGACAAAGAGAGAGAGAGAGAGAGAGAGAGAGAGAGAGAGAGAGATAGAGGGGGAGACAGACAGAGAGAGAAACAAACAGAGAGCAAGAGAGAGAGAGAGAGACAAATAGACAGAGAGATAGAGAGAGAGAGAGAGAGAGACAAATAGACAGAGAGATAGAGAGAGAGAGAGAGAGATAGACAAAGAGACAGAGAGAGAGGGCAGGGAGGGCACATAGACAGGCACAAGAAAAATCGTGAAGCAGTAGAGAAAGAAAGAGCGAAAGAGAGAGGGGAGAGAGACAATGAAAGGTGTAGAGAAAGGCAGAAAGAGAGAGGAGAGAAAAAGAGAGGTAGATAGAGAGGAAAAAGAGAGAGTGAAGAGTGATATAAAGAGAGGAGGGAGAGGGAGCAGAAAGAGAAAGGGAGCGCTGGATTTTTCCTTCTGTTTTCTAACAAAAGCTCAGTGAGCAGCGAGGGCCTTTTGTTCTCAGACGCACGAGATCACATTCTCAACCACAGACGTGCCAAGAGTCTTAACATGGAGCTCAATGAATGTCACCAATCTGCATGAAACTAACATCTCTATCCAGTTATCCAAACCCCCAAGGATGCATTAACTAAGAAAACAGAAAATAGAAGATATGACAGAGAAAACAGGGCTAAATGTTTGTTATTGGTCAACAGAGTTTTCTTCATTTCAATATTTAGGCTCAGTTTGTGTTTTTGGTTGTTGCTGTAATTGATCACTAGTGGGTGTGTCTGGACAATGAGGTGCACTATGTAGCGATTATAATGTTTTCAAAACTATATTAACTGTATGGATTAAATCACAATAGTCCATGTATCTATGCAAGCATGAATTTGATTGTGGGATTGAATGTAAGCATAATACAGTAAAACCCCAATTAGAGCTAGTGATGAAATACAATAACAGTCTAATCAAACTAAATCTGATGCAAATGAAATCAGAACAGTTCTATAAATGACCCTTAACCCTCAGACGTCATAATCTTGTGCAGGTTCTAAATGGATGCCATGCTTGTAGTACTCACATGTCTGTAAGTAGTAAGTGAGGTATGTTATTATGACTGGAGTGGACAGAAAAGTTGAGACAGTGTGTCTTATTTTGAGAACAGAAAATAGTTCTTTACAGATTTTTTTTTGCATTTTTGTCTTTCTTTGGACATCAAAACAAACAGAAAAGGCCTGTTTACATGGAATGTACATGTGATGTAAATGAATCATGCACCTGTCATTAATGTCATTTCACTATTAAATAAACTGTAGTTCATTATAGAATTATCTTTGAATAACAGTAATAACACTGAGGGTCACAAAGTGGCCTAGAGGATTGTGGAGAGCAGGAAGAGAGCAAAGGGAGCTTTTTCCGGCAGCATGGTGAATGATTCACCATAATTCTGAGCAGTCTGACAAACAGAAATGGGGAGAGACAGAGAGAGAGAGAGAGAGAGAGAGAGAGAGAGAGGCAGAGGAAGATTGGAGAGGCAGAGAGAGAGAATGGAGAGAGAGAAAGGGGAGGGGGAGGGGTGTGTGTGTGTGAGAGAGAGAGAGACAGACAGACAGAGACAGAGAGAAAGGAGAGAGAGGCTCAGAGACAGAAGAGGGAGAGAGTGTGTGTGTGTGTGTGTGTGTGTATGAGAGAGAAATCGCTTACGTAATCCTTCACTTGTGCTGAAAAAAGGCAAAGAAAAAAAAGTGCCAGGGACAGAAAGAGGGAAAAGGTGATGTCATCTTTTTGTCAAATCCCTCAGAGTCAGCTGCGCTCGCTGAAGCGTACGCACAGAGCGTAAATTACGCACATTTTTTCATAGCCCTCACCAAAAAGGCGTCGTATTTCAGCTGATGTGGCGAGAAATGGTCCATATTTGGCAGCGTGGAAGAATGGTGGGAGGGAGGAAGGAGGATATGTGGCCAAAATTCCACAGCAGTTTTTTATCAGACCAAGACTGCAGGCAACATGAGAACACCAGGCATGACCTCCACTGTGTGTGTGTGTGTGAGTGAAAAAGACACACACACACACACACACACACACACACTGATAGATAGACAAAGAAGCAGCAATGACCCAGTCCTGACCACTGATCTTAAACAAATAATCACAGACAGGAACTTTCCCAGCACTAAAATACTGTGAATGCCCAAATGCCTCCACAAGATAAGGACGAAGGGCCAGGATTAGCCTTGCTAATTCATGACGACTCTGCGAGAGACTCACAGAAAGCAACAGAAAGGAGAGAGAACACACAACGTATTTGAATGCTATGGTTCGCTGAAGCCAGAATGGGCAGAAAATTTTAATTCACTCAGTTGTTTTTCTGTACACAAGACGTAGTCCATCAGCCAGGACACATCTGGTGTGCATTTTACTTCCTCAGTATTGCTTACATGCTCCGTAAATGGACGAAAGTATTCTGCGTAAATAAAAACAGAAGAAACAACATCTTAAGATTTCATACTTTTGTCTTATGAACTACTGAATTGAGTCTGTTTGAGATGACTTAACTACTTGCTGTGTCCTGCGGGGAGTGTGTAGTAATTCAGGCCTTAACTTATGATCACAAGCTTATTGATCAGACACATTTGTTTCTTAGATCCAGAGCAAAACTGAAGAAGCAAAACTGGGCAGTTGGATGGGGAGGTTTGGGCAATAGCTTTGCAGTTAGAAGGTTGGGGGTTTGAATCCCAACTGCTAGTGTCACCACTGCGGTTCCCTTGAGCAAGGTACAGTCCCCACACACTGATCCATGGACATCACTGCTTCACTTGTGGTGAAAAGGTTAATAAAAAAATAATATACTTAATCAACTACATGTAGGTTAAGAGGAACATTTCCATCTTATAATAGCTAACTCTCCTCCCTAACAGACCTCAGCTTTGAAGACAGCACAGTCACATGACCTGCTTCTTTGTACACTGATCTAGGACCAGCTCTCTACTCAAACGCTGACCTCTGGCATTATTACAGAAAGCTAGAAACCAGTCTCAGATCAGCTCAAAGGCAGCAGCTTCAACTGTCGCCATGAAACTAAGCTTAGTTGAGACAGGAAACCAGGCTTTACGCTTCCTCTTCGGAGTGGCGAATGCAGAAGTGGCTCTCTGTCTTTCTCGTCTTGTGACCAGAGAGAACTTCAGAACGCTGCTGCTGGTTCATGTTCCTCTTCTTCTTTTTGCTTCAATTCCCCTTGTTTTCGTGGCAGGCGACCGTTTCTGGCCAAAAGTTAAGGTGTAGCCGCACGTTCAAAACTGCTATTAGCGAGTTAGCGAGTGGAGGGGCTTTTAGCGGGCTTTTAAAAATGGGAAGATTTCTGATCCTTAGTTTGATCTCATCTGCCTTGGAAATAGAGATTATGGTTTAAAAGTGTCATCAGCACAACTAGCATTAGGGAAGCGGTTCTCAGTGGGAGTCAGGTCTCATTCTGAAACCAGCAGTTCCATTTTCGAAACTGTCTTAAGCTATTCTAAAACGATGTCTTTGAATCAGCTGAGAAAAAAAACAACAAAATGAAATTCCTCAGCTTTTAAAGCCAAACATTAACATTCCATGAAGACTCCAGTCAGCGTATCGAGTTGAGGCTCAGACACTCATAAGCCAAACAGTCTTGATAAGTGCCCTTGGGCTAGAGAAAACAAGGCAGTTCTCATTTTTTACCCTGAAGACATGTCAATGAGCTCTTTGGCCTGCTTCTATTAATGGACTGAGTTTCAGAGTTGCGTTTGCCCAAGTGACGCCCACATTCTTCTCTGTCAGAGTCATGGTTCGAACATCCAGTCCCTCTTTAATGCAGCACTGAGGCAAGAGATCTTGCTCCTCTAAAAGGAATACGAACCATTTGTAGCGTTCCACTCTGTGTGGCGTAACAGTGTTTCCCAAGTTGTCCCTGTTTTATGCATCGTGGTAGACTTACATGCACATGTTTTGATGGAAAAAACAGATCTTTGTGTCCAATCAAATTCTTTCGTGGCAAAGATGTTGTGCGTTTAGTTGAGTCTGTCAAAGAGGTGAAAGCAGTTCCAAAAACTGAAGGTGAATGGGGGAAAAAAGCTATGAACCTTGAAATGAAATAATTTTTTAAAGAATCTCAACATCATGCAAAGGTTTAATACAAATTAAAGGATTTATCTGAAACCCATGGCCATAATAATAACAATAACCTTCACATAAACTGCACTTAATCAGTACACCCCTTTCTCATACTGTGTCAAGTTGTTGACAAGTAAACTTCATTATGTCATGTTTTAAACTGTATTATTAGTCATCTTCAAGCTTAATTCTGTTAACATTTTCTACATCTTTTATCACATGTGCGCTACATGAGCCCCGACTGGGGAATTCCCTCACTGGAGAAAAACTCTGTGTTCTTTCATGTCCTAAAATGGTCCTCTGCTAACAGCTGGGTTGGTGGGTGTTGGGCAAGTATTAGCCAGTTGGTCTCTTTCAGAAATATGATGATTTAATTGTTGTCCATATATGCCACATAGATGCGTTTATGAGAATTACTGATACGCTGAAAATATATACTGCTTGTAGATTTCTTATCAGAGAAATGCTCAGATTTTAGCCTCAAGTCAATTTGTACTGTGCAAGAATTGCGTTTCTATTTCTAAGTCTTCGTTGAGCCTCTGGGAACGAGTGCAGGTTGAGTCACAAGACGATTCTTGCAAATGAATTGAGAAATTGCTTCTTGTGAATACGAGTCGAGTTCTGAGACTTTGGTTGTTAGCCCTAGTTGAGCCCTCAGTCTTTGGGCTGAAATCTGAGTCAAGCCTTTTGGTACGAGTCTGGAGTCTTTCAGGCATCATCGAGTCTGAGTCGAGTCTATGGATGTTCTGGCAGTATGTCTTTTACTCAGACTGAAATTCCACGAGTTATAAATCTCGAGTCTGAATCAAGGTCAAGTCTCTGTCTCTGCTCCACTGCCAAAATCAAACATCTCCTGCCTGTAAACTGAATTTGTCACTGACATACTTTTAAGGAAGAGCAAATACTAGATCTATTAGGAAAATGATACATACACATATAGTGCCTTGCAAAAGTATTCACCACCTTGACATTTTTCATGCTTTGTTGCCTCACAACCTGGAATTCAAATGGATTGTTTCCGAGTTTGCACCATTTGATTTATGGAACATGCCCACAACTTCGAAGATGTATTTTTGTTTTTCATTGTGAAGCAAATAAATAGGACAAAATAACAGGAAACTGCAGCGTGCATAACTGTTCTCTCCCCCCTAAAGTCAATACTTTGTAGAGCCACCTTTTGCAGCAATTACAGCTGCAGTTCACTTGGGATAAGTCTCTATAAGCTTGCTACATCTTGCCACTGGGATTTTTGCCCATTCCTCAAGGCAAAACTCCAGCTCCTTCATGTCGGATGGCTTTCGCTTGTATTACCACAGATTCTCAATTGGATTGAGGTCTAGACTTTGACTAGATCATTCCAACAATTTAAATGTTTCCCCTTAAACCACTCGAGTGTTTTGCTGTAGCAGAATACTTCAGGTCATTGTCCTGCTGGAAGGGGATCCTCTGCCTCAGTCTCAAATCACAGGCAGACTGACAGGTTTTGCTCAAGAATATCCCTGTATTTAGCACCATTCATCTTTCCCTCAACTTGGACCAGTTTCCCAGTCACTGCTGTTGAAAAACACCCGCACAGCATGATACTGCCACCACCATGTTTCACTGTGGAGATGGCGTTCTTGGGGTGATGGGATGTGTTGGGTTTGGACCAGAGCACTTTCCTCCATAAATTTGGGGAGTCGCCCACATGCCTTTTGGCAATCTCAAAACGTGTCTTCTCATTTTTAACACAAAGTAATGGCTTTTTTCTGGCCACTCTTCCATAAGCCCAGCTCCATTGACTTATTGTGGACACATACTCCAGCCTCTGCGGTGGAGTCTCTGTGCTGACTCTCTTATTAATGCCCTCCTTGCCCGGTCTGTGAGTTTTGGTGGGTGACCCTCTCTTGGCAGGTTTGTTCTTTCCATTTGAAGATGAAGGATTTGATGGTGTTACAGGGGATCATCAAAGATTTGGATTTTTTTTATAACCCAACCCTGACTTGTACTTCTCAACAACTTTGTCTCTGACTTGTTCTGAGAGCTCCTTGGTCTTCATGGTGTGATGCCTCTTGCTTCGTGGTGTTGCAGTCTCTGGGGCCTTTCAGAAAAGGTGTGTTTATACTGCAGATCATGTGACACTTGCACACAGGTGGACTTCATTTCACTAATTATGGGACTTTCAAAGGTAAGTGGTTGCACCAGAACTTTTTAGGGGCTTCATAGCAAAGGGGGTGAATACATGTGCACTTGCCAATTTTCTTTTTATATATGTATATTTCTTATTTCACTTCACCAATTTACACCAGCTGCAGATCCATCACATGAAATAAGATTAAAAGAACATTTAATTTACATGTTATAATGTAACAAAATAGGTAAAAAGCCAAGGGGGTTTAATACTTTTGTACTGAGCACAAAAACAACTCAGAAGAACTGTCAATAATTAAAATGTATTTGTGTTTCATTTGAATTAATGAAGTCATGCATCTGGTGGGATAGATATCAGGACAATGACCAGGAAGTGCAGCACAATGGATCATGGAAGGTTTTGGATCGGTCACTGAGGAGTCTTCAGGGAGCTTCCTCCTGTGGCTCATTGATCTGTACCGTCTGGTCCAGCTGAACAAATAGAGTAGGACTCCTGCTGGCTTCTATTTGAGACAGATGTTGCTTATAGTTTGATAGCTAATTAAAGTCATATAGATGAGGTGCTGTCTACAGGTTCTAATCACGTTTCTGCCATTACACACACACTGTGTGCCGTTCAGCTATATACCATTTGAGCATAAACAGTGGGATCAGCAGTGCAGCAGATAAGGAGCTGAAATGGGGGAATTCCTTCACTCTGGAGAAAACTGTGTTCTTTCATGT